>WBMZ01003231.1:0-54625 GCA_013400975.1 Atrichornis clamosus
GCTCCACGCCCCGCCCCCGCCCCGGCCCGCCAACCGCCGCCGTCGGGGCGTGGCTGCGGCCCGCGCAGCCAATCGGGGATCCGGGGCGGGGCGATCCGGGGCGGGGCGAGCTCTCTGGAGCCGACCGACGGCCGTCGGCGTCCCGGCGCTCCTGGTGTCGTCCCGACTCTCCTGGGGCACTCCCGGCGCTCCCGGTGCCGTCCCGGGGCACGGTCTTGGGACTGGCTCCTGATGGAACGCGCTGCACGCGGCGATGCTGAGCTTTGGGCTGCCTGGAACTGCTGCCCAGGGCAGGGACTGCCCTCCACATGGAAGCCAAAGGACTGCTGGGGCACGGGCAGCCTTCGCTGATGCCGAGGTGCTGAGGCCATAATTGGCAGTGCTGTGCCCCTCCATCCCCAGGTCATGTTTGCTCCCTGCTGCTGGTAGCGAGCAACAGTGTTGGGTTTGATCTTCCTTTCTGCAGCACAGGGCCCAGGAGAGCAGCGGGGCAGCTCTCATTCCTGCCCCAGCCTGCAAGCGATGCTCAGGAATGTCATTTTGTCGAGCCCTCTGTCCTGCCTGTCTGGGTTGAAATTTAATTCCCAGCTTCATCTCAAGGTCCTACAAGCCCAGCAACTGCTGTAAAAGCGAAAATGGCCAGGCAGAAACCCCAGGCAAAGGCAGCCCCCAGACAGGATGGGTCCTGCCAGACCCACACCAAGGACAGTGCTGTGGCAGCAGGCACAGCACCGTGAGGCTGTGGCGCGGCTGCCTGGACTGGGGAAGGCAATTCTTGGCTCGCTGAAGCCGCGGTATGTGCCACCAGGCCCACGGCCTCCTGCTTTCGGGGGAGGAACTCAACAGGGTTTGATTATTACTAACTGTAGGTGTTGCGGGTCCCTGCAAAGTTTAGTCAGGCTGAACGCCTGCCGGTTTCTCACCTGACGGCAAATACTGTGACACCAAAGTTTGCTTATGTAGCAACATTTGTTCCTGTGGGATGTTCCCTTTGCTGTGATTATGTGCTGTCAGATGTAGAATATTGCAGGTCTGGAATAAAAACATTGAGCCTGCATCTAGTGTAGCCTGGCTGGGCTACGGTACCCCATGCCCAGCCCCTGCTCACGGGGGTGAGTGCTTGGACCACAGGCCAAGCCTAGCTGGATGCCTGGAGCCTGGAGGACATTTGCAGCTCTCCCACCATTTCTCAGCCCCTTTGGAAACATAGTCATTACCTTTTCTCGCTGTGTTAACTTGTCTGGTGAGGAAGTTCCCATCTGTTTATCGACATTCTCCCCATCCGGGAGAGCTCAGCATGGGTCAGTGCTTTGTGTGCTGCTGCACCCGCACTTGGAGCCTGGCTGCCCCTCCTGCCGTGCACCTGCAGCCCAGGAGCTCCCAGTGAGCCCAGGAACAGCCCTGCTGACTGGGGGCACAAGTTCATACAATCAAAACCCTTCCTCCATCCCATTATGGGGCAGGGAAGCAAAAGACAGGGTTTATTTATAATCATCCTCAAGTGGAAACCAAAAGAAGTGACCCGTTATTACTGAAGATTTCTCAAGCCACCCAGGAAGAAAAGTGATATTTAGTTGTCGTTAAAGGCTCAGAACTGCATAACAATTTCATGCTATGTTAACTTCTAGGTTTTCTTTCGCATATAAATTTTTAAAGAATAAAATAGAAAAAGCCAGGCACTTGACCTTTAATCACAGTTATTTGTGTGATCAGTCAAGTGTGGGAAAAAGCTAGTTTGTGCTTGAAAGATGCCCTTTAAAGCCAGATTGCTCTAATATGACACACAACTCTCACAGTGTAATATACGGGATGTCGCTTGCCCGCCTCCGGGCACAGCAGCCTCTGTTTAGTATTCACGCACTGGGTCTCACTGCTGGGACAGTGGAAGGTATCAATGTCATGAAGCAAATCAATCCAGACCCCTGGGACAGCTCCATTCACCGCTGAGCCCCGCAGGTGTGTGCACTCTCCTGTCACTGAGGAGCCAAGCAAGGAAGAGGATTTTTGAAAGTATATGGAGGATTTGATGTTAAATATGTTTCACTAGAAGAAGGGTCTGTCATGTTAACATAGTACACAGCTTTTCCGTTTGTCTGAAATATTATTCCAAGCGCTTATAAAATCTTGGTTTTAGAACAGCCAGAGGTATTTTAGTTAAGATTTTAAGTATTGTGTTTTGGGGAAACGATCTCATGAATTTTGATGTGGCAACACCAGATGACCAAACGCCATTGCTGGGGTGAAGAAAACAGAGCAGCCTTTAATGGGGACTACTGGATTTCTTCACTATCAGGTACAGCAGATGAGCAGGGCTGGGCCTGTGAGCCCAAAGCCGAGCCAGGGAGCAGGACAGAGGGGTGCTGGCCCCAGGATGGCGCAGCAGATCAGCTCCTCAAGTGACACAACAAGGGGCCAGTTTCTGCAGGTGAAGGACCAGGAATACCCGGGTTGTCCGGTCACCCCTGCTGCTCACATCCAGCTCTGGGGCTGCTGCCCTTATCCTCTCTCGACTGCTGCTGCAGCCACAGAAGGAGCAGAGACAAGAGCAAAGGGAAAGCAAAGACGCTGGGTCATCCAGGCTCCAGATTGTCAGGGGAACTTGTGCAAAGAGCGGGGCCAGCCCAGAAAACGCGTAACTGGCTGAGCTGAGCTATTACCTGCTGTAAGTGGAGACAGAAAGATAGTTTTGACACCACAGTGAAAATAACCCTCCTGGAAAAAAAAAAAATCAATACAAACACCAAGGAAAGAGAATCAGAATCCGAGACCATCAATTCCTGAGATAAAGAGTTGAAAGTCTCAGTGGGAGGACAGCCAGATCTGTACGGAAAAACAAAACTTTGCTTCTTTTGCTGACAAATTACTTTTTGTGCTAAAGGACAAAGGAGCCGGGAGGATGCAGGCCTCAATGTACAGCTGGAAAAGCAATCCTTGATAAAAGACAGAGCAGGCGGAAACCTGATGGAAGCTTTTGCACGTCTCCTTTCTCTTCCACACTTGAAAGAATTTTCTTACAATGAAAAACAAGGGATTTCTGCAATTTTGTACAGTTTTGGGCATGTCACACAGACATGCTCCAGAACTTCTGCTGCTTCTGCTGTGACAAGGGCAGAGCCAGAGCAGAGGAAACAGTAGCAATACAGCACAAGTGTGCCTGGCATTAGGGACTATCCCACAGAGGAAAGTGGCTCTGACAATCCAGTCCCAACAGCACCTCACCAGCCTGCCACCCTCAGCTGATCCCACAGCTCAGACACTGCTTCCCAGGGGCACAGCGCTCCATCACAGCCAGCGCTGGCCCATCCCTGCTTATCCCCTCCTGCTGACTGGCAGAAATCACAGTGAAAATGAAAGTTAATGTGAGGCTTCCCCATAAATCTCATGCTCAAAGCTGCACAGCCCGGCCTCAGGGCTGCAAAGGGAAAACCCTTCTAAACCTTCTGGGGTGTTTGTCTGCAAATACAAAGCAACCAGAGCTGTGCAGTTGTTTTTAACAGCTCAGACTTTCTGTCAGATGTGTACTCTTTGCTTCAGGATCCCTGCACTATAAATGTTTTGCAGAAGCTCTTTAGCTTTTAAGGTAATCACATAAAAGACCCTTGACTGCATAAATGCAGCTAATCTGGGTAAATGCCTTTAAGCATCTTTACATTTCTTGCTAATGGATTTCCAGGCAGCTCACAGAGATTCACGTTCTACAAAATAATGTAAAATAGAGTAACTGTCTAATTTTTTTAAATGCCTCACCTTCATCATATACTGAGAAAACCCAGAGCTCCAGGCAGCATAAGATCATTACACTTACATAAGTCATACCCCGTTCTGTCATCATCAGCATGAACCCAGCCTTTGGCTGGGGCACGAATCCACTTGGTGTTAAGTTCCAACTCAACCAGAGACAAATTACCACACGCTATTAATTAGAACCAGTCAGGAGGGATCCAGGCACCGCAATCTGGTGACGGAGCCTGAAGGGCACACACTGAGCTCAGGAGTCGCGCGTGGGATCTGCCCCCTGGGATCACTCCCTGGGATCTGCCCCCTGGGATCACACCCTGGGAGCAGCGGGAAGGCTCGCAGATGCCGTGCTGAGCCAAGCAGCTGCCAAAGGGAGAGGGGGTCTCCCCCAGTGCCCCTCACCCAGTCACCGACCGCCGACTGTGGTGCTGACTCTCACCTGCGTGGCACTGAGCAAGGGGAAACCATTGGGTGCAAATAGGAAAGTAATTTAGAGCTCCAGAGGAATCCAGCCGTAATTCAGTGCTAGTTAATGTCTAATTACTTAAAAGTAAACATATTGAACTTGTGGCTGTGTCCTGCCCCCCCAGTTCAGTCGCTTCTGAGCAGCAGGACCAGAAGCATTGAACTCCTGTGCTCCCACGGCCAGTGAACACAAGTGCAGGGGCCGATTCCACCCCGTCCCCAGCAGGACCTGGAGCCTCCGAAGCCACTCTGCCCCTTCACTGCTGGCAGCCAGCACAGACCTTCATGGTGGAAGTGTGCATGGCACAGTCACAGCCAGGCTGGGGGGCCTGGCCAGAGGGGGCCCCAGCCCCCCAGAGAGGCAGGTCCTGCCCCACAGAGATGCTTTGCCGGTGGTGCAGAGCACAGGACGGGATGCCAGCACCCCAATTTTTGCACACACAGGCTTCTTCCCCCTCAGTCTGCCCCTCTGCTGCGGCTTCACTTGCTCTGCTTGAAAGGCAGAGGTGCAGAGTGAGAGCTCAGGTGTGTGAGCCTCTGAGGGAGAAATGGGGATGTACCTCAAGTATAATGGTGCAAACAACCACTAGTGTAATTCTGATACCAATTACAGTAATTTGAACAACGGAGTTGTCCTACCTTTGATTTGCTCTCCTTCTCTTCCTGGATGGTTTCATTAAAACCACTTACAAAGATTTGCAGCAGTTCTGTTTGAAGTGCTGTCATCAGGATTTTCATTTTCAGTGGCATCAGAAATGACCTTACAGCAGGCTGGTCATGTTTCACAAAGGGATCTGCAGCGTGTGGCCATCACTCGTGGTCAGAGGCGTTTCAGACAGGCCAGTCCTGCTGGCTGTGTGGCTGCTGAGGTGAGTGTCCAGCCTTGAGCACCAGGGAAAAAGCTCCAGAGTGAAGCAAAGGCCAGTGCCTGCCCCAATGCCAGGCTCCCACCGCAGCTTGAGCTCTTCCCAGACCTCCCTCAGCAGCTTCAAGCTGCACTGCACTGAATCTGCAACCCAAATCTTGCTTAATTTGAAGAAGAGCCAGGCTGGTTCACACTTCTCCTGAGGGGAGCGTCCCTGCGCACCCCAAAGGGGGACCCCAAAGTGCCGATGTGCCTTGGGCCTGGATTCCCCAGTTTCATAGTGTTTCCTCTATTTATTAAGAGCATGTTTATGTTTAAATTTTTGTGCTGATCGCCATTTAAAATACATTACCAAGATTTCTAACTTTCTTGGCCCCTCAATAACGTGGCAGTAAAAGCCCCTTGCCAGCAAGGGCACTGAAGCTGCAGCACTGAGCTGCCATGGATTTCTGTGGGGTGATGCTGCTCTGGCTCCTACTCATTAGGCAAATCAGAGCTGCAACTTGCATGACACGCTGATGAGGAAAGACACTCCAGGACTCACTTGGTAACTCAATCACCACAAGACGTTGGCCAATTATCCCTCAGTCATGGGGTGAGGGTGACAGGGAGGTCATGCAGAGTGAGTCCTTTTCATTTTTCCATCATAGAAGAGGGGGAATACACTTTGCAAATGATAATTAGCAATTTACTCCAGCTGAGGCTAATTCGTAGATGCGTTTTGCGCTCCAGGACTCAACACTCGGGCAGACTCTGAATAAGGCACCAGCACGGTGTGTCCAGCTCCCTGAAAGCTCTCCAGAAATCACAGCTCGCTCTGTGCGCAGCTGAACGGCTTTCCATGCCTGCAGGTGCCTCTGCTCCTCCTGCCACCCTGCCAGGGTGGGATGCAGCCCTGGAGAGAGAGACTGCCAGCTGCCAGCCCCCAGAACGCCTGCCCAGGGGGCCCTGCCGTCTCTGTCCCAATGACGGCGAGAGGAATCCTCCTCAGTGGCACATCCCAGCCCTGCTCCCATCCCAGCTCAGCTCTGGCTGGTGGTGGAAGGGGTTGAGGAAAGGGAAGCAATAAATTCTGCTCCATTCTAATGGGGCACTCCTGGCCCAGGGAAAGATTGTCACGTAGGTTCACAAAAAGCCTGCTTGAATAAACAGAAAGGGAGGGAATGCTGGAGAGAAAATCCAATTTGCATCATCATAATTAGGGAGAAGAAAAACAAATGGCAGAACAAACCTGTTCTAGTCTGCAGCTGCAGTTTGTGCCCACTGTGTTGAACAGCCATGCTCCAAGCCTACCAGGAACCTTCTCTGGAAATGCATGAGTGTTTCATGCAATAAGAGTGGGAAAAGAGACTCTTTTTGTGTGTACTGCAGATTCTGCCGTACTGAAGCATCAGAGAGGATTTTGTCAACCAGAAACTTACTGCCGTCTCCAGCCTGGCGGCAGAAGTGGGGGGCTCATGCCTGGAAGGGTCTCCATGAAGAGAGCCCACATAGGGACAGAAGTTAAGCTCTGGATCTGGGGGCCACCCTGGTGTGGGGCCGGGGCTCTGCCCTGTGCAGCAGTTCGGGTCACCATCACATCTGGCCACTCAGAGCAGGGGGGTGCAGTTCTCAGTGCGTGCATTTCAGACATTATTCAATCCCAGAGTGACTAATTTATCCATAAACCTTTCTAATGAGTCTGATAGTGTAGGAATGAGAGAAAGCAGCATTATTATCTGTAAATAGCAGCGGCTGACAGCATGTTTAATCACAGGCTGCACAACTGTGACATCAGTGGAGGACAGGATTAGACACTTCTCCAATTAGTCACACGGCAAAGGCTTGAACACAGAGCCTGAGGGTCACTGAGCCCAAAACTGAGAGCAGCAAAGATCGGAGCCAGGGGGTGCCAGCGAGGGAGAGGCACTTGGAGCCGGGGGCAGGCTGAGCTGGAGCTCTCCCTAACAACCTGAGGGCAGCCAGCATGTGAGGAGAGCCCTGGCACTGCTGCAGAGGTGAAGCCAGCACCAGAGGCTCTGTGATGCCTTGGGATCTGCAGGCTGCCTGTGTCTAACAGGATTTTGCAATCCATGGTGAACGTGCTAATGGGATAGAGAGGTAAAAAGTTCATACTACTCACTTTGCTCTGCTTCTTTCCTTTCTTTCTGAGCACCTCTCTCCCGGTTTTCTCTGGCTCATCTCTTTCTGAGGTCTGCAGATTAAAAGCATTAATAAGAGCCAGAAGTTATTATGTGAATCCTACTTATCACAAAGTAAATGGGATCTAGTGGGCTGCAGACCTGAAAGCCATGGCCACTGGTTTACAAGGAATGTTGTCAAGGCCATCAGGGTTCTCTTTCCCCAGCTCCCAAGTCCGGGGGATGCAGCTTGCAGGACTGGTGGGAGCGCAGGGGAGAAGGGAGTGCAGCTGCAGGAGCTGCTGCCAACGTGCCACAGCACGTGAGGGAGCAGTGCTGACATGAAAGGTACACTGCTGGGGGTCAGAGGCTCTGCACAAACTGTGGGGAGGTGCTGGATGTGCCAGTCACCACCAGGCAGGAGGGAAGAGCCCTGGCCCCAAGGTAATGAGGGCTGCAGCAATACCACTGCCACGTCTGCTTCCACAGCAGGCAAGGTTCAGCATGTGCCCTCTCTTCTGCCTGGTTCCCAATCTTGGGTTAAACCAGTAGCTCCTCCATGGTGAAATCCAGGTGTTTTGATTTATCTCTAGGAGATCTCATTATCAGCCACAGCAGCAGACTGACCTTTCATGGCAGGGCCCCTTTGAATTTACTTTCTGCCCTGAGGTACAAGAGAAACCATGAGAAATCAATTTTCTTTCCTCCAGTACCCCCTAGTTTTCAGGAACTTTTAAAGGGCAGAAAAAACATAACTAGGACATCTTCTACCTTTAAAAAAGTCCTTCATCATATTAGGTTTTGTTTAATCAGCCTCCTACTCTCCTGTCACTTCCACAGGGGAGAATGCTGGAGACCTCCCAGCAGCCCCTCTCTGCAGAGGGAGAGAGAGGAAGAGAAAGAGGGAAAAGGAGAAGGAGAGGGAGACAGAGGCCTCCATGGCTGGGGGAGCCACGGCCACCTGTGGGGAAGGCTCCAGCCCCTGTGCTATCCTCCCCTCCTGGTCCTGCTCAGCTTCCATTGGCAGGGAGATGCAGCATTGCACTGGGTGCAGGATGCTCCGTGGGCACTGCCATTTGCCAGTTCCTGCTCAACCAGTGCTGCTGGCTGTCCCATGGCTGCCTCCAAGCTTTGAGACAGTTCCTGGGAGGCTGCAAACCCCGAGACTACCTGAGTTCTCCCAGCAGCCAGCAGGCCCTTGGCGTGAGCATCACACTCACAGGGGAGTCTGACTCTAAGGGACAAGGTGCCCATCCCAGCCCGGGCCCTGGTCAGCAGGCACAGGGACCTGGGGAGGCTCTGAGTGGCAGCAGGCAGCCTCCTCTGCCTGCCAGATAACATACATAATTCAGGCGAAATATTCATTTAAGAGCGTCTGAGCCATGGCAATAACCTAGACATTATGACAATACAGATCAATAAGCCCAGAGAGGATCCTTCACTGCAACACACTGCAATTGTTCAAACCAAGTCTTAATTGTGACAAGAATTGATTTCTCTTTTCTTATATCCCTGACTTTTAATTAAAAACTAGTTAAGTAGACAATACATTTCCAGGATCATTTAGAGGCAGGACAATAACAAGGAGCACACACTTAAAATGCAGAAATGGTGCCTTGTTAATACAACGGGACCAACCACAGCCTGGGGAGCTGCTTTGTGCAAGTCAGAGATGCCTGTGGCCGAGTGGGTCTCAGGAACCACGGGGCCAGCACCCACAGCCTGTGCTCCTTCCCAGCCTCGGCAGAGACATGGGCACGTCCCCCCTTGTTCTGCCCTGCTCCTCAGGGTCCCCCATCCATCTGCATTTCACACCCTCTTGCACACACGAGTGCATCTAATAGCTCTGATTATCCAGCAGGCTCCAGCGCCTTGCTTTGCCCTTGTACGTGGCACACGGCAGAGGCTGCCAGGGAGGGCAGGCAGGGCAGGGGCAGGCAGGGAGGGCAGGCAGGGAGGTCAGGGGCAGGCAGGGCAGGACCAGGCAAGACAGGCAGCACAGCTCCCACCCCACGAGGGGAGGGCAGTTGCTGCAGCACCAGGTGCCCCAGGAGCGCAGTGGGGTGGGCACAGCCCCAGCACAGCCTTCCCCCTACTCTCCACGTGCTTCTTGGGGTGGGCTCAGGGTGTGCCCACAACACAGGAGAGGCCGGGAGGAAGAAGTGCTGAAGCCCCTGTGAAGGGAGGGGGGTGAACATCTCCAGCCTTTTCTTTTTATTTCCAGGCAGTGTCTCAGTGGCAGCAGCACAGCACAGTGAGAGTGCAAGGAGCCAGCTGTGAACCAGATGTTTCTCAATCATCCTCCATTAGAGTCAAATGGGCCAAAACACCTTAGTCTGATTGGAGGGAGACCATTAACATCAGAGACTCCATTAAAAGAAGAAATGGGCCTTTTATCTACCTATCTATTCATGAATCATAAAGGAAAGACCCTCGGAAGAAACCCATAAATGCTCATGAGGAGAAGGGGACTGCACACCCCCTGGTCTGAGTTCCCCAATTACAGATCCTCCTCTGTATTGACAAACCCACCTGCAGAGTCTTGCTGAAAGCCAGCAGTTGTGGAATTTGGAGCAGCAGCACAAAGCAGGGAGAGGTCCAGGCTCTGGAGTTCTTGTCTCTGCATTAAAAGGGGCTGGAATATCTTTTGGCCATTCTCACAGAACATGTCTGGTATTTACTCTGCTGGTGGGTATCTAAGTGGTCAGACACTGCGGCAAATCCTGTTTCCCTAGAACTGATTAGATTAGAGAGCAGTGGTGCTGGAGAGCTTGCTGATATTGCCAGGAAAGGAGAGCAAAGACTGGAGAAGATTCTCAGAAACATCCCTGCCCACTATTCCCCCTCCCCAGCCCTTGTTCATGCCAGTCAGAGATGCAGAAGCATCACCCTTGCAAACACAGTCCATTTATTTATATCCCTTGACTCATCAAATAAAAGTCAAACCACAAATAGTGAGAAATGGTTTCCTGACTCTTTGAACCCCCTAACAGCCACACAATGCTGCATCCCCACCAAAAGCCACCGACTGCCAGCCCCTAAAACCTCCTTCCTAGAAAGGACAAATCCAGCAACCAAGCCCTGAACAGCCCCTGAGTGAAGGACAGCGCTGGCTGGCAGTGTCACTGGTCTCAAGGAGGAGTGGGATAGCCCAGACAAGCTCCCTGAAGAATTTGTGGGTCTGTAACACCTTTTCATACTATTAAATTTTTAATTCATCCAGCTTTGTTACCTTGGATGTTTCATTCTCTAAATCAAACAGTCCCCAGAATGATAAAACCCTCCAGTAACACCACTGGGCTCTTGCCTAAAACACTGGCACACCATCTCCTGCCTTTTAGTTTGATTTTGCCGTCACTTGGGACAGGATTAAAGAGAAATAGCTCTAGTAATTCTTCCAATATCCTTCAGCAAACATTAGCTTGGACCAAAAAGGACACAGGATGCCAGTGCTAGTAATTCTAAAGAAGCTCTTCCCTTGCGGATGGCTGGGGACCCTTGATGGAGGCCCAGGCCCTCACCACAGGCCTGGAGCATCTGCCAGCCAGCACCATACTGAGGTACTTAACCAGCCTCTCTCCTCAGCAGGGGGTTTTCATCCCCGTTCAAACCCGTTGCAGACGTGCTGCGTGGAGCAAACACACCAAGGGGCTGACGTACAGTTTGTGACTCTTCTTGCTCAGACAGAAACGAGCATTTTGCCTTTGAGGCAGTGCCACCTTCTGCTGCAGGACTGGGGGCCAGCAGGACCCGTCCCCACCCCATCAGCAGCCAGAGGATCTCTCCTGCCACCATCCCTCCGCCGCCTCTCCCGCCAGCCTCGCCGCCATGCGCACGGGCCTGCCCAAATCACCTGCTGAGGAACCTTTGGGACATCTTATCCCACTGTCCGTTTGCTGTGGGGTTTTTGGAGCTGTTCGTAATCCAGCTAGCTCAAGCGTTGCAGCATCACAGTGACCTTTCCCCAACAAGCCAGAATTTTCCAGCCAGACACCTCTGGCTTTGTGTCAAGTTTCAGTCCTCCAGCCAGCGAGTCCCAGTGCCTGCCAGTCAGTACATTCACATCCAGTCATTAAGCTCACATCAGCTGTCGGGCCGTTGTTGCAGTGCCAGGGTGGCTGTGGTCAGTGCTGGCAGCTCTCCAGGATTACCCCAAGCCTGTGGGAAGGTTTAGCTTCACCACATATCCCCAGAAGGGAATGTGGCAGTTGGGTATGGAATGGTTTCCTGTCCATCCCCATCTCGTAGGAAGGGATGAGAAGCATCGCCTCTCTTTTCACTGGCCACAAACATAACTAACATGCTGGTGGAGCCCTGTGACACCAGGACCAGAGCCAAGGGAGCAGCCTGTCCCCTGCACTCTACGTAGGGCTGTGGTTTGTGTTTTGTTTTCACCTGTAACTCTCTGTTCCTGGCTTTGTAACTGCTAACTCTCAGAATCTGACCTTAAACCTTGCTAAATGAGTTTCTGCTCTGTAAGGGCTGTGTGATGCCAGGAACGATGCTCAGCCAGGGCACAGGAGAAGCACAGGGTCTCGGCGGGGCACAGGCTGCACGGGGCTGGAGGCTGTGCCAGTGGCACAGACAGGCACCACGTAACGCTTCTGCCTCCCTGCAGAGCGGAGCGATGGCAGAAACCTCAAGGGGTTCTGCTGGTTTGGGAAGCAGCACCCAGCGAAGCCCACGGCCGGAGCCCCGTGCCCTGCAGAGGCCACAGGAGGGAGCCGGGCAGAGCCGGAGCAGCGGCGTGTGCCCCAGGCCGGGTGGCTGGACCGAGGGTGGGCAGGTCAGGCTGGCTGCCCCCTGCCCCGTGAGACATGTCCTCCATCCACTCACCCGTCAGCCACAGCCAGGGGCACATCCCAGGAGTGATGGGGTCACGGGAGGGAAGGATGAGCGCCCAGGGGTCAGGTAGGCTTCAGGGAGCAGTGAAGTAATTGAGTATTGACCGAGACGTCCCGGGTGAGCCCGGGATGCACATTACGTTCTGCTTAACTCAATAATTACCATTTATATTAGCCCCTTCCCACACTCTATCTTTATTAAGCTAAAAGGTCTGTAATTAGCTACTTGGTTTAAGTGTAAGGTTTTAATTAATTCATATTATCAAGTATAATTGCTTAGCAGAGATAAGGTGGCACGTTCTGTCACCCTGTACCACTCTGCACTGCTTCAACCAAAATACAAGTTTGTGCTGGTGAGCGGGCAGAGGTCCTACAAGTCAGGCACTGGGATGCAAAACTTCCTCTGCAGAGCCCAAAAGAAGCAACAAACGGGCAAACAATCGGTACAGCCCCTCTCAGAGCTGTTCCTCCTCTGAGCCCCAGGAGGGCATGCCAGGCTGCAGCTCCCACTGCTGCATCAACCCCGTTGTCCACCGGCAGCACAATACTTGGCATCTGCAAATGCATTTAACTGCTGATTAAGCTTTGATTCCATTTAATTTAGTTGTTAGAAGAGTTTTAGCTCAGGACTTGATGTCTATGGAGTGTCAGCACAGCCCATCAGCTCAGGGCAGTTTCAGACTGGACAAGCCCTCTTGCCATATCACAACAACCCTGAGGCACTCGCACAAATGCAAAATCCCTAAAACCTCCCAAATGAACACCAGCCATACGGAGACTTAGAGAAAAACCTTGCAAAAGGCACAATAAATTACCAAATTTGTGGCACTGAGCTGAATTAAAATTATAAACTAAAGTTTTCGCTTGCCAAAAGCTGTTTCCATGGTGCTGCAGCAGCAGATGGTCTTTCCTGGAGGTGAAAGATTTTGAGGACTTGCCAGTGCAGAGAGAACTGGAGGCTTAACATATGTATAGTAAGATTTAAGAGAAGAGTACCTGGTGATGCAGCCTGGCGGGGCTGGCACAGCCCGACCCCCACGTCCCACGCAGGGCCAGGACCCATCGCGAGGCACAGCCCAGCCTGGGGCCTGCTCAGAGGGTGGATCGACCCAATTTCCTGTTTATTGGGGTCCCTTCCTCAGGAGGGAAACCCCGATAGCCACAGCCTTCCCTTCACTCACACCAACAGCCTGTTCTGGCTCTGTTTTATGAGTCATTAATTCCTAATAAGTAGAAAGCTGCCTGATGGGCTTTGGACAAGAATATTTACTGTATCAGAGACAATCCACAATCTAAATTTCCAGTTATAAATCAGGGTTTGAATGTTGACGTATCTTTAATAATGATAAATGAAGAATTTATGGATGCAGCTAAAGTTCACACCAGGATTTTGATTTATGAACACACTGAGCTCGGGTGGAGCTATCAACCCCAGACCCAGCACCTTGTCCCAGATTTGGACACCATCACATCCCTCACCTGCACCCTGGTGATGGCCAGCCCCCCTCTCCCTCCTGTGCTTTGGGGCTGATCCCCTTCCCTGCCAGCCCCTGGAAGCTGTGCCACGGGAAGCATCGAGCTCTGTGTCGTGAGCCAGGGCTGTGACAGCTCCCCAGCCAGCCAGAGAAATGCTAATTGCGAAGCAAGTAATTACTGGCTATAAAATATGACCAATACAATTACACTGAGGGTTTTTTCCTCTGTCTGTCCAGAGATGGAACAGTCTTATAATTAGGTGACAAAACTGACAGGCAGCTCCAGTGAAACAGCCTGTCCTCACCCTCTGCAGAGACTCCCCAAGTGTTCTGCACCAATAATTACTAATCAAGTTATTTCTCTCAGGATTAAAAAAGCATTCTGCAGGTAATTTGCCCATAATAGCACAGGCCTGGTGCTGGCAAAGAGCCCTGCGCCTGCGGACCCCAGCGGGTGTGGGATGGCTCCAGTGCCAAGCTCACTTGACGGACCTTTACCCCAGCTTGGGACCCCCTTTGTGTCCCCACGGGCTCTGAGCTGCTGCTCCATCCCCCAAACTGCCACACAAGAGCACTCGGTGCACCCCCCACCACCCAGCACCTCTGGCATGTCACGGTGGGGTCATGAAGGACTGTTTTAAGGTCACTTAAAGAATCACCAGCAAAGGCGACCCCAGCACAGCCAGGATCCCAACACAGCCGGCGACGGATGGGGCAGAGTGGGGAAGCAGCAGAGATCCTGGATTGTTCTGGTCCCTCCAGACTGTCATCAGGCACAAGGATAAACAATGTGGGGAGGATGAAGGGGCACAGGGACAGCCGTGTGTCTGAGCCACCTCCCTGGAGCTCCAGCCTGCTGCCCCTCACCTGGTGCTCACCTGCATGGGGACGTGCCCTCCTCAGCACTGCCTCATCCCAGGTGTTGCTGCTGCTGCGCTCAGTGGCACCGTGATGATGTCATTCAACTGCATTTTCTAAAACTGTTTTGAAAAAAGCCCACAAGTCTGTAATTTGTCATTACCATACCGACCCGGAGAGCAGCTGAACAAACCACTAACATCGAACAAACAACCAAACAAAACCCGTAATGGCTCCTGTTGAGCAGAGACCAACGCTGATGGATGACCTGTAGCAGCACAGGAGAATAATTTGTGAATTGCCATTGATTTCCAAAATCAAAACATAAATTTTGCATGGGAAGTTTTGCTTTTAGTAGGTGGTTTTGTCTCCTGTGACTTTTTGGGGGGGAAATAACATTCACTCCAGCCAAGCCTACAGTATACTTGTGACACAAATAAGCTGGTTAATCTCAGGCACCGGCTTCTGGGTCTGGCCTGGGTCATTGCAGGGAGTTCTCAGAATCCTCTTCAATGCTGCTGTGGCTCCAGAGCCACCCCCATGAGCACCACTGCCCGCTCACGCCAGCGCGGCAGGAAGGGTCCCAGCCCTCACGGTGTTTTGGTGCAGAACATCCTGCTGCCAGGGAGAATGCTGCAAGACTGCTGGTCCAAGGTGAAGCACTGAAACCTGTAATTTGGACGCAGCTAGGTGCCCGCTGATGTTTTTGAAGGGCACAACGCCTTCTCCTCCACCACAGCCCCGTACGCAGCTCCAGCCCACAGCTTCACCCCAACAGTCTGCGAGCAACAAGCTCCACAGCTCCCGCCCCCCCACTTTCAAACCTGGCTCCACTTTTGGGCAGGAGTTCAGCACGTTGCTGTGGAACCCAAATCCCCAGTGCTCGCACTGAGCCGCTTCGTCTCTTAACCAGAACAGCTGCCATGCCACACACACACCGCGAGTGTTTCTCCTGCTGCCTCCACGAGCAGCATCAGTCCCGCAGCTGCCAGCAGAGCGTGAGGCAGGACTGAGCCTCCCGACGCCTGGCAGCCTGCAAACGTGAGAAACCACCTCTCAAGAAGCACACAGGAGCTGCTGGGGCCTCTGAGCAGCCCTACCCAGCCCTGCAGACCCAGCAGCTGGGGACGGCTCTTCCCGCAGCAGCAAACGCCTGCGGTACCTGCCACTGGCCCACGCTCTGCTCTGCTTCCAGCAGCTCCGTGTCTGTGTTCTCCTGCATCCCCAGCCTTTTGCCATTATCTAACCCATGACAAACCCATTATGATAGTAAAGATTGGAATTATTGTGATCCCAGGCAGATGCCTAGGACTGGCCCAGAGGAGCAGCGGTGTTTTGCACAAGGCAGTAACAAATTACTGAAGGTCACCTATGATTTATCACTGCCTTGGTTTCCAGACAGTGACACTATTTCCCCCGGGGAAGCAGCCTCGTGGGTGCCAGAACATCTGCTCTTATTGAGCCTCTAACAGGGATGATTTTGCTTATTTTATTGGATTGGAAGGATCTCCAATAAGCATGTTGTCTCCTTGTCTGAGTGACGACTTTGCCATACAACACGGAATTTATATCCCATCCACTGCACACGACTGCTCTGACAATTGGAAAAGCACCATATGGGGAGGGGACACACTCCAGGAACTCAGTTCCAGCAGGGACGAGTCTTTGCCGTGCTCGTGAATGTGCCAGAAATGGCTGCAGGTGACAGGCCCTACCAGAGATAAGACCACACAGCACTGCACGGTGCTTTCATCTTCAAAGAGCTTTAAGATGCAAAAAAATTAACAGCAGCTTCTCCTGGGCACAGCTTTTGGCTGCGTGGGGGTCTGAGGCCCCGGGCTGGCACCACGGAGACGCTGCTGAAGGCTGTCCTCAAGTGTGAGCCGCTCTCAGGAGGAACAATGAGACAAGAGGGCAGAGGCACCCCAGGCAGCGCGGCTGCCTCGGGCGTGGGCTCTTGGGGGGGGTCCCACTGCAGCTGCCAATGGGACGTGGTGCTTGTGTCAGTGCAGCTACTGCTGCTGAGACCCCACCTCACCACACAGGAGCAAGGACAGGGCCCTCTGAGCCAGCCCTCTCTCTGTCAGCACCCCCAAAACGGACTGGGGTGCACCAGCAGGGGCAGGGCCACCCAGGGTTTGAAACACACGGGTTTTCTCTGCAAACAGCCCCTGGCACGACACTCCCAGCCCCTGGAGCCAGGAGCTGTGTCCATCAGCCGCTGGGCCTGTGCTCCCAGCCTCAATGGGACAACCAGCACCCGGCTTGTCCTCACTGCTGGCTGGCAGCAAGAGGCTGTGGCTCCAGATATCCCTTTTATCTCATCAGAGGCTGCTGGATTTAATTCCCTGCACTTTGTATAAAGTGAGGGTCCCATCTGGAAAGCAATTTGTGTTTCCCAGAGCAGGCAGTCAGAACATTTCCCATTAAAATGTAAATTTGGCCAAGTTTTCTGGTATCTCTTTTCCTTCCTTAAGGTAAGAAGAATCTGAACTTGTATTATTTTTCCTATCAATGATATCTTCCCCATAGTTTTGTGTTAAGGAAAAAAGCTGCCCGATACACACCTTTAGCAAATTAAATTTGAATTGAGTCTGACAGCACAACAGGGATCCAGATTACAGGGAGATGTGCTGGCCTAATTGGAGTCATTGCCAAAAAGCTTTTAGCAGAGCGTTAACCACGGAGGGCACGAGTAGAGCAAACGTGGTCTCTGCACTGAATGCACACCTTGCCAGCATCCCCAGCTGGCCGCAGGACCAGCCTGTCCCCAACACCCACAGCACCCTGACAGCATCTCTCAGGAACATCCTGGGTGCTGAGTTTAGCTTTACTGCAACCCCTGCCGTCCTCAGCCAGGCACTGCAGAGCACCAGGGCCGCTCCCCCTGCCAGCCCCGGGGCTCCCAGGTCAGCCAAGCGTGGTGGTTCCCACCCTGCCAGCGATCCCAGTCCCACCTCCACCCCTGCTCCACCACTGATCCCTGTCCCACCACTTGTCTTCCCACAACACAGCAGTGGGGAATGAACATATGGTTACAGGCACAGGATTTTGGCCAAACATGCTCAGAATAATGAAACCAACTGTCCCGCTCACACTGCAGGGTTTAAAAGATGACGTTTCATGATTAAAACCCCAAACCCCTGTGAACTCACCGCTTCTTTTGCCTTCAGACACCTGGGGGCTGGGAAGTGCTCTCTCCACACCTCAGGAAGCCTGTCAGTGTCTGAAGGGTGTTTAGAGGATACAACAATTCACCAAGGAGAAAAACCTGAGAATTCTCCTCTGCCTACACTGTGCAGGTAACTGCCACAGGCTTGGGAGCTCCTGGTTCCCCAGAAATCTCATCCAAACAAGCTGTGGCTGCTGACAACTTGCATCGTGGAGTAATGAAGGACTTGCACCTGACACAGCTGCAGCCAGGCCACTCCCAGCCCCTGTGGGCAGAGTTAAAGGGGGGCATCACCCCAGACCCTGGGGGAGAGTGGGCTCATCGGTAAAAATGAACAGTTTCACTGCAAGGAGGGAATCTGATCCGGTGCTTTCGCTCTCCCAAGGACCGAAGTGCTCCCCAGGGCCACATGTGGCTTTCCTACAGGACAGCTCCTGGAACCCAGCACGTGTCCTGGACTGCAACTGAATGCTCTGTCCCATAACAGCAGCAGCAAGTGAATCAGCAGTCTCAGCCAGCATTAATTATGCAGAGAATCATTTGCTGCTAAAATTAAAAAAAAAAAAAAGAAAAAGAGGGTCTAATTTAATCACAATTAAATTAATAGTTAATTTAAAAATTCCACAGTGGAAAGTCCTTGACTTCTGGAGCTGTCTTCCCTGCACACAGAGGCTGTTCATGGCTCTGGCAGCAGTAACATCCTGTGGCACCCCTGGCACATTCCCAGCTTCACCTGCCCAGAGCCCCCTCCCCAGGGACTCCCTGCAGCCATCCTCCAGGCATCAAGACTAGGGGGGGTAAACGACAGCCTTTCTAAAAAAAGGGAAAAAATGGAGAAGGGGTGGGTGAGCACAGACCATGTTATCTTTAAGCCCCTGAAAAATTCCAGTCCAAATAAATACTGTCTTAAGGAACTGGAAAATATAGGGAGAAGATAAAGAGCAGAGAAGCAGAACTTCTTCCAGAAAAGAGAGCTGAGAGCAAATCTGACAAATGTACCCGGGGTGACCTGGAAGAAGGGATGCTGTCTGGGGAAACAGACTCTCCAGAAGGCCTCAAGGTCCCTTCTGTCTCCACACTTATCACACCTATCATCCACACTTCTACAGACTAAGTCTTTAAATCAGTATCCTGTGGAAGTTTGGCAGGCATTCTGCCAACTCTGGAGCTGGAAGAAGGGCTGGAGGACAGTGTAAGTGGATATGCATGCACAGTGTGCAGAAGGAAACAGGATTTTTGCAATAGGCCCTTATATCTCCAGGGATAAACTCAAAGTAGCATTTCAGAGAAGCCTCCTCGTGTGACAGCAAAGCTGTGTCTGGGAGGTGCAGGAGAGGCAGAACCACCCTGGCCAAGAGTTGGCTGTGCCATGGATGCCCTTCCCATGCACTGTTTCACAGCCCTTTTCTGACACAGATGGACTCACTCCTGCAGCAAAACTAAGAACTGCAGCTCAGCATCCCCCTCTGGGTACAGACCTGGCTGTAACCACAGTGAGTGAGAAACCCTCACTCAGCTCCCAGCACTTGTCGGGGTGGGCTGGGCTCCATCTGGAAACATCTTCCCATGCAGTGGACTATCTCCTAGTCAAGGCATTACAAGAAAATAAATCAGGAGAGTAACAGAAATATTGTTTGAAAGACTTAATCAGCTGCAAATAGTAATATTGTGTTTCCTGCTTAATTAGCCCAAGTCTGACTTTCATCGTATTGGGAAGCAGAACAAGGGCAGTAGCAGCAGCATCACAGACCTCTGGTTGCAGTGATGGAGGAAAACCTCTCCCTGGCTAGGGCTCTTGGATGCCTCAGACAGCAGCACCCTCAATGTCCCCAACAGGGTTGGAAAGGGTCAGACACCGACAGCTTCACCTCCGATACCAACCCTAGTCCAGGTGGCCTGGCCTGGTGTTGCTTGTTTGAACCATTGCTGCACGAGTTTGAACTGGCTCTGCTGAGGAGGTGCTCAAGATGTGTTTTTGTTCGCAGGGCAAGTGCTGATTAAAATGCAAACCATGTATATCCTCCTCTGATTGCTCACGCCAATGTGATTTCCACAAGGGCTGCAAACACAAGGGTCACCCTGGTCTGTGAGTTCGTTTATGAAGGTGTTTATAGTTCCACCTTCCAGAACGGCAAAGGCACCTCCCCACTCCAGCAGAAGCTGTGTCTGAGCCGTGTCCTGGCTGGGCTGAGGTGTATTTTCACCGTGTCCCTCTGCCACAGTCACTCCTCAGTGTACCAGCAGGGTCCTGGGCCGGGAAGCACCAAGGACACCTGAATAAGGTGGGTTTGCTCCTGGGTTTGCTCCGTGCTGGCGCATTCCAGAGGTGCTGACAGTGCCCCAACGCTGACACACAGGCTGGTCGCTTCAGCTGGTGCCAACCACACATCATGCTGAAAGCACAGTGCCCTGCAGACAGCCAGAAGCCGAAGAAAGAGGTAATTTATAGTGCCTGCAATTCCTGCAAGGGAACGACGGCACCAGCCCTTTCACCCGTGCCTGATGCGTGGCTCATCCTCTTGATGCTGGTGGTACAAATAAAGCTGTCACTTGCAGGGACACTGAACACTGGCAGCAGGGAAAGAGCCATGAGCAGAGGCACCAATTGTGATTCCAACGCATTTCCCCAGTTTTCTGCTCACGAAGGCTGCTCACAAAGGCCATGCCAAGTTGTGGCTGAGATGAGGCTCCGGGCACCCCAGAGCAGCCCCCAGAGCCAGCCCCGTTCAGGCAAGGCCGCTCTTCCTTAGGGCACCTCGGGGAGCATCACCCGCGCCCAGCTGAGGGAAAGAAGGGCACCAGCTCCACCCAGACGTTTCAGAGTCGCTCGGTGGGGAGGAGGAGGAGGACCTGCTGCAGCAGAGCCTCCACAGCCAGGGGAGAGGCTCCTGGAGGTCCCTTGGCTGCAGGGCTCAGCCGGCGAGGCGGCTCAGGTGCTCCATGGGCGCGGGGCAGAGCCACGTGCCTGTGCCAGCACAGAGGGCAGGGGCACAGCTGCTCCCGGTTATCGATGGTGCAAGATCACCTCGTCTCAGCAGGGAAATACATCACTGGGAAAATACGAAACATTTGGAAAGCGTGTGGCGGGTGTGAGAGTGATGGATGAGCACCGGAGGAGCCCAGCAAGGATCGATGAATAGCTGATGAGCTGAGGAATGAGGTGGGGGTTTGGTCGCTGTGCAAATCCAGCAGGGAAATTGCTCACTGTGGTGGTTGGTTACAGCGAGCCCCCAGACAGCCTGCACACCCCCACAAGCGTGGGGGCACCAGGGCAGCGGTTCTGGCTCTGCGTGGTGCCAGTGGGAACTGGAGGATGTGGAGAGTTGCCTGCTCAGATCCGCTGCCCATCAGGGCCCGCAGAGGGACCCCCAGCGCCCCACTCCATCCTCTCTACCACACCAGACCCTCTGCTCAGAGCAGGATCCGTCAGCACTGCAGGGACAGGCTGGCAGGGCAGGGGATTCTGTGCAGGCAAAAGGAAGTGTGTCACTTCTGATTTCCCTCAGCTCCTCCACCCCCCAAGATACCTGACGGGGAAAAGTGAGGTAAGAGCAGAGGTGCAGAGAAGGGAAAGCACCCAGAGACCCCTCACGCACTCACTCTGCAGACAACAGTAACTTGCCCAGCCTGGTGCTTTGGGGATTTTATAGCGGGGGTTTTATAGCAGGAGTTCCAGAGAGACAATGAGAACTTTGGGGTCATCTGTGTGTGCAGTACAGTCCATTAGCAGTGCCTGAGACAGCTGCTCGTGAGCAGTAACAACAGAAATTCCCTTAAGACATTGTGAAAAGCCGTCCCAGCACGGGCTGTGCAAGGGCTGGGCCTGGGCAGGGCAGTGGCCCCATGTCCTGCTCCACCCATGGCCCCAGCGCGGCCCCCGCTCACCGCACACGTCCCATGGGCAGCGCTGGGGACCCCGGTGGAGCCGTTCCACCCAGGGACAGGATCCTGGCTCCACACCCCGTGCTGCCCACTCCTTGCTTCCCAATGACTTCACTTTTCAATTAATAATAAATACCAGCCAACACTGTCATGCATTCCCTGTTTACTTCAGCTTAGCACCATTTCAGAACAAAATCAAGAGAGAATTCCACATTTCAATGAAGGAAGATCATCACACCAAGAGCTCATTCCAGTCCCTGCATCAGGTTGTTCTGAGCAGCTCTAGTCTAGGTTATATCTGAATACTGTGAATTTTCAGAAGCACTGACAGCTTCATCTCAGGAGTAGGTTTTGACCACATTTAGAAGAGAGAAAAGCAGCCAGAGAAGACCACAGCTGTAACACCCTGAAAGCTCCAAATGCCTCTATTCCGTGTTTGCTCTCCCTCCAGTGCAGATATAAGGACAAGACACGGGATGAGCACTCAGAGGTGGGTGGGGCAGACAGGGCCTTCCCCACCCCATCTTGGCAACAGTTTAACATTCACAATCCCTGTATTCACAAGGCCTGATCAGGATAACAGAACAGACATTTGGGAACAGCACAGGAGCATAAAGAGGTCAGAAAGGGATTTTTAGTCTTTTTTTATTTACCTTGACATAACCCATCGACCTTATTAAACAAGGCCATGAATACCCACTCCTGAATGCACAGGCACACAGTGCCCAGCTCCACCAGCTCCCAGTCCTAAGGGTTAGGAAGATTCTGGTACCAGGCCATACTTCTTCTTCAGGATTTCAACTGTGGGTGTCAGCGCACTGCAGGGAAAAACAGAACCATCAGAACAAAGGGTTTGGAGGATTAAACTGCATTTTCTGGGGAAGAGCAATCAGGGAGACGCAGGACTGCACTTAGAACCAAGGAGAACATGAACTCCAGAAACTACAGCGTTTCACACAGAAGCTGTGAGAAAGGGGAATCTGAGAGCACTTGAGGGTTTCTGAGTGTGCTGGTAATTAAGTTAAACAATATTAATGAAAAGGTGGAAATGCTGTGGGAAGCGAAGCAAACAAAGCAAAGCAATGCAAAGCAAAGCAGAGCAAAGCACGACCCACCCCTATCCAAAAGCTTTGTTTCATTTATAGCAAAGGAAGAGCCCCAGCTGCACTCACCAGCCAGGTCGGATGATGGAGAATTTCCCTGACACAGATAAGTCTACCACAGTCGACCCCAAGCGACACTCTGGGCTCTGGATATCTCCTATGGGGCCTCCATCAATGATCAAGGACAACTGAGGCCACAGGTCCTGGAATTCCTGCAACAGAGCTGTGGGTAACAGTCCTGATGGTGGTTGGTGAGTATCATTTAAATAAAAATATATCAACAGAGCAATCCTTGGTTTATCGCAAAAGCTGAGCTCAACTGATAGAGCCTGGGGCTCTGCCAAACTGCCCCAGTGACATCCCCGAGGGATGGAGGAACCTCACCAACACGGTCAGGGTGCTGCCCTGGGAGCTGATGTTGGCGCTCGTCAGAGCCAGCGGTCCTGAGCAGGCACGTGCCAGGTCCCTCATGAAGGGGTGGTTTGGAATGCGAACACCAACCAGCTGCAAGGAAGGAGGAGAGTTTTACACACAGAAACTGGTTTGAATTTTGCAGTGACTAAAGCTCTCTTGGCTTAAAGCTGATGCTCTGGAGAAGTGACACATCTCCATCTGCTGAACCAGCAACAGCACAAGATTTAAGTCAGACCCTAACGCTGGGTTATGCCATGTCCAGGGCAGTCAGAGAGGACAGCACAGGGACCACTTTTGGGGACAGATAAGGAGAAATGTTACAGCAGCAGCAGCAAACCAGCACACTGCCCCACAAGCCCTGAGATCAATCCTGTAACCAAAACCTACCGATGTGAATGGATTCAAATCTTTATTTAGCTCTTCTGAACGCTGTAAAACAAGGGTCACTGGTCCCGGGAGCAAGTCCCGCAGCAGCTCGTCCGGAACATTCACGTGGCAGTACCTGCACGGCCAGAGGCAGCAGGATCAGGGTGGGCACACGGTGCTGTCCAGCCCATTGCATGTGGGGCAGCTCCAGCACGGCCTCCCATCACTTTCCGCGGGGTTCCGGCTGCACGAGCGGAGATGCCGCACCCCGCCAGGATCTCCGGGAAGCCCCGCTCGCGTACGGGGCTCGGCACCGATCGGGGGCTCTAAGCCCCACGGGCTCCGCGCACCAGCCACGCCCACCTGTAGAGCCGCTCCACGTCCCCGAGGCAGATGGCGAGCGGCTTCGTGCCGTTCCGCCCCTTCAGGCTGTAGATGCTGCGCACGGCGGCCGAGTCCTGGGCCAGGCAGGCCACGCCGTACACCGTGTCCGTGGGCACCGCCACCAGCCCGCCCGCCTGCAGGGCACCGGCCGCCGCCGCCACCGCCTCTCTCCAGCCTGCGCGACACCGAGCGTCAGCGTGCTGACCCGGCACCTGCCGCCCCCGGCCGGGGCCTCCACCCTCCGGTCCGGCCCGGCCCGGCCCAGCGCAGCCCGACCCGAGGCCTCCCGCCGCCTGCTCAGCCTCCCCCCTCGCCAGTTCGCCGTGCGCACCGTGTGGGTCGGGCTGGGCCGCGTCGCCGGGCGGCAGCAGCACTAGGCGGGCCCGGCCCAGCCCCAGCCCCGCCGCTCCCTCCGCCACCCGCGCCAGCGCCAGCGCCGCCCGCGCCATGCGGGGCGACTTCCGCCCGTGACGCTGCGCGATGACGCAACATCCGGGGCGGGGCGGCTCCCGCCGTTCCTATGGCGACCAGAGGCGCGCAGGAGTCGCGCGCGGGCAGGACGGAGATGGCGGGAAAGCGGCGGGTGCGGAGAGGGGGCACCGAGGCTGAAAGCGGGGAAACGGCGGGGAGCGGGAGCGTCGCGGGGGATCGGGGAGCCCGGGGGAACCCGCCGCGCCGGCGGTGACCGCTGTCCCCGCCGTTTGCCCGCAGGTTCCGGACGACCCGCGGAGGCTGCGGGAGCTGCGGGAGCTGTTGGAGCTCCGGCAGCGGGACCTGCGGTCCCGCATCGCTGCCTGCGAGGAGCTGACGGCGGTGATGGCCGCGCTGCGGGCGGCGCTGAGTCCCGGCTCGGCGGCGGGCGGCGCGGGGCCCTGAGGAGCCCCGGGGGCGGCGGCGGGACCGAGGATCGGCCTCGCGGGAAGGACTGACGGGCGCACACGGTTTGGGGCTCCCGGGATGCCCGGTCGGTGCCGGGGGGAAACAGGGACCGGTAACGGCGGCACCGCCGGGCTCCCCCGCCGTGGCCTTGGACCTCGCTCGCTCTCGCTGCGCCGGTGCCTTATCGCATTAAATTTACACTTCAAAAGAAAGCGAGACGGGCCTGGTCTGTATCTTTCCACCCCCGCGTCTGCGCTTGAGGAGGAGGCACAGCTGCCCCAGCGCCCGTGTGGCCCCAAGGTTGTCTCTTCCCTGGCTGCTCTGGGATCAGAACCAGCCGGAGCCGACGCTGGAGGGGCTGCAGAGGCACAAACCCTGTGCTGTTCCGTGGTCCCTGCTCAGCCCCTGCCGAGAGCAAGTCGTGGAGTCAGAAAGGCGCGACCTCAGCAAGAATCAGCTACGGGGACGAGGTTGGAGGTCTGGGGTGAGAGATGCCCCTCAGTTCAGGGTTCCAACTCCCACCCACACCCCAGGGCACCACAGGGGGATAAGCTGGTGAAGGCCAGTGCTGGGAGAGGGAGACGGCTGCAAAGGCAAACGCTGCCTTTCAGGGTTGGAATTCCTCTCCCTAAGGGGACAGGTCAGGATGCTCACACTCATCTACCCAAGAATACTCTTAGGAAAAACTATCATAACACAATGTTTAAATAAGCATTTAATTAGGATTCCATTAGTATTAATATTGCTTTCAATTCCAAAAAGGTTAATTTCCACTTCTTTGCAGATATTTCAAAGTACAATATTAACTTCATACAAAATGAGCAATTAAGCAAACACCATTATTTCACATTCTTCAAAAAATACAAATTCATATTTACTCTTTTGGGTTTTGGAGATGCTCTTCCTTTGGAAGTACTGTACCTGTAACTAACATCTTCACATTGCTCAATGTAAGCACATTTGTTCCCATGTTTCAGAGTTAAATAAATTCCTTTATTACCATACACACATTCTTGAGAAACTGGGGTTTAGTTCAGCCATCTCCAAGGCCCCAGGCAGTGCAGCCCCCTGGCCCTGCCAGCCCCACAGGTGTTGCAGCTGGGGCTGCCCCAAGCGTGGAGCCGGGCTGGGGTTTGCCAGCGCTGGGCTGGGTGAGGCAGAACAGAGCGGGGTCAGCCCGAGCAGCAGGAGGACAACAGAGCCCACAAACCAGGAACACCAGCAACTGCAACTACAGCACTGCAAACACACCCTCATGTCTGCTGGAAAAGGTCATGTGAAAAAAATATCTTTTCAGAAAAAGTAGAAACCATTTATTTGAGAAAGTGTACACTGCATAATGAACTGAATTTTGGCCAGCTGGCACACCACTGCAGCATGGTGTGGGGTTTCACCTAGTTCCAAGAACACACACACACTCAGACTATGTACACTACTACATAAATATCCAGTTTAATTTGCATTTCTCAGTGCAGACACAGAATCCAACTTCTAGAACATGTGATAGATACCAAGACAAGACAAAAAAGTTAAAAGTTCAGCCCTGTCCATGAGTATTGACTACAGGTAACATTTATAAAAACTTGACATTGCTTCCAAAATATGTTACGGAAAAAATAGTATACAATTAAAAACTCTGCAGTCAGAAATTCATAGGGTTTATTAAATCCATGCTCTTCTTTTTTGCCTTACAGTCCAAACTGACTCTAACAGTTCTGCCCAGCTAGCTCAGATCACTCCTGCCAAGAACTTTTCACCCACAGATCTCAAATCATTTCACAGAGACAATGCCCCGGCCGCATTTCAGGGGGAGGATCCGAGGCACAGGGAGGTTCTGTGCCTTGCCCGGTGTCTCCTGGCCAGTGGCGGAGATGAGAACATGACACCAGATCCTGTCTGCTCTACCCCACCAACACGGCTGCCTCAGTTCAGGAACCCAACCAGGAACAGCTGCTCATCTCCAAGAACAATTACCCTCATCTCAGCTCCCCCGCAGCTCCACACCAAGGGGCCGGTCACTGGCTCCGGCTCCGAGCCCGGTTTATCCTGGAGCAGGAGTGCTGTAAACGGCTCACAGCGTTGCTGCAGATCAAGGACGATGTCATGGATGGCTGCGGCCATGCCGCCCCCAAGAAATAAGGCAGTAACAGGACATCAAGAAACTATCTTGAAGACAAATTTCAAAGGTGCAACATGGCTGTTTGAGAGCAGCTTGTCATTTGTGTTCCCACGCGGGCGGCAGAACGAGGACAAGGGAAGAAGGACACACGTCAAGGGACACAGCGTGTCCAAGAGGAGTGACAAGCAGCCCCCAGAAAGCGTGAGAGAAAAGGCTGCTGAAGCACAGTGCTCTCAGAGGGTTATTTGCATAGATTGGACGTTTGCTAACGATGCATAATTTGTCTGGGGCACAGGGGAAGGGCAGCACGGCACCCACCACACCTGTTCTGTCAGACAGACACACACGGACCACACGGGACAAGGATCTTTAGCTACAGGTATTGCACCAAGTTAAGTGCTCATCTTTGCACACCCCTGTTAACTTTTACTCAGAGCAAAAATAAACTTTGTGAAAGTATATACAAAAGAAATTGCAGCAATTGGGTTAAAGATAAAATAACCTAAAGTGCATTTTAGATACCAGTATGAGGTTCTGTGAACTAGTCTTCCTGGGCACACTCAGCATTACACAAGTGTCAAACTCGTACTTTGTTCCGTGTAATTCAGTACCAGCAATCAGTCAGTGCTGATTTTCCATCCCCCCCCACCTTCAAGCATGAAAAGCAGTTTCTCCAGCCTTCAGCTGCACACCAAGTCTGCTCACTGGGGTCCCTGCTTGCGACCAGAGCTAGAGACATCAGTAACTTGACCCCCCTCCACACTGTTAAGGTTCTGCACCCATCTAGAAACTATGAGTGACCAAGTAAACCCCCACTAGCACTAAACAGGTGACCCAGAGCAGTGCAGTTTTGCTCTCTGACTGATAAGTAAAGGGGTTCATGCAGACTTTGTAGAGGTGGGCACGCTGTTCCCAGAAGCTCCAGCACATTAACAGGATGTGCCCTTTTCTGGGAATCCAACATCTCAGCAGATCTGCAAGGGCAGAAACTCTCCCCTTTATTAACCATGTAATTGTGAATATGCTAAATGCTGGGGCAGCAAGGAGAGGACAGGAAAGGCCTTGCAGAACCTCAGGGCTTTGCTGCAGCTGCCCCTGGATCTCCTCCTGTCCCAGCACGGTACCAACTGCCCTGGAGCACAACGTCTGATCACACAGCACTGGGGATGATGCAAATGTGAAAATATCTCAGATACATGCAGCACAAACGCTCTGGAAAGCAGAGAGATGATAAACAACAAAAACACACACCTGTACAACGCAGTGGGGTGGATGCACAGCCTGTGCGCTCACAGAATCACACGCTCCTGCCTCAGTACAAGCTCTAACCAGTTCCACCTGAATTGCAGCCTGCCTGATGCACACACAAGAGGGCAATGGCAAACCCAATGCACCAAAGAATCAGCAGGACATAGTGCTTTTCCTGGAACACACCAAAAAAACCACAGTAGCTGTGAAGAGAAACAGCAGAGATTGACCCTGGACACTGCTGCTAATCACCGCAGCTCCACATTGAGCTTCCCAGTTCAGAGACTTTGGTAGTTTCTTCTACTCATTTCAGTCACAAAAGAGTTTCTGAAGATGCTCTCTGGTCCAACCAGAAACGTGTTTTAGGTTGACTAAGTCACAAGTAACAAAAGTAAAAAAGTCTCCCTGAAGGCTGCAAAGGCTCAAAAGAGGTTGCTAAATTGCCCAGCTGTCACAGTGCAGGCCACATCTGGGACCCTTGTCCCCTTCAGAGGTAACCCCACAAGTCCAGGGGAATCTCCACGCTCCCACATCAGCAGAGTCTCCCACAGGCACACACCCACACCCACTCACCATTGCACACCACAGCTGCACTATGCCAAAGGAAAGGCCTGAGGCCACAGTGAGAGGCACCAGAGGGACCCACACACAGCTCCAGGCGCCGCTCACTCCCCTCCCAAGTGGAGCTCTATGCACAAGAGATGCCAGGAGACTTCTCTGCGAGGACAGTCCCAACCATGCAGGCTTGGGACTATTTTTTTTGTTTGTTCAAAGCAGTTCTTGCTGCCATGCAACCCAACTGCAGCACAAAATGAAGCTGTAGGAAAAATGCAAGGGGGCCATCACCTCACTGCCCTCCAGGTTTGCCGTTACAGGAACAAACCACACAATGCTTTAACCTGTGTTTCGTGGATGCCAAACCTTATTGCTGCAGGACTCGCAGCCCCACTGCAACAGCCCTGCACAGCACTGCCACACACCCGGAGGAAACACCACCAGAGTGTCTGGTGCCCTCGAGTTCATCCCTGCAACTGCCAACACCGAGCTCTCCACCCTGGCACAGCCACACAGCAGCTCCCAGGCGTGGAGCGTTCCTGGCACAGCCATTCGCCCTCACGGGACACGATTTTACCCTTCTGCACTTGCCTGGAAACAAGTTATCTGGGAGGGGACAGGCCAGTTCTCTGCAGCCCCTTTCCAGCCATGCCGAGGCACTGCGTTCCCAAGGGAACAGCAGGCGAGGTCGCTGAAGCTGCTGTCTCAGCAGTGTCCCTCAGGCTACACGGAGCAGTCACAGGAGGGTCAAACCCCTGCTGATCACCCCGCAGCACTCACAGGGTTCTCCCCCGCAGGTACAGAGAGCAGCTCTGATCAAACACAAAGAGGGAACGATCTCTATCCACTACAGTTTGCATTCCTAAATCGAGTGCAGGGACACTCCCCACTAATTGGCTTACAGTCATTATCTTTGTATCTCACTAATGACAACACTGTAAACTGAATAAAGACTATTTAATATTCTTTCCTTTAACACAAGAAGACTGACAGCCAAAGCCAGAAAGATGGATAAAACACTATAAAATTACATCTTTTAAAATAATGCAGCATAAATAAACCATTTAGAATGAGACTGCATTTATTGCAACATTACAGGCTTTTTGGTGGAAGGGGGGGTTTGGATTTGATTTACCCTGAGTAGGTTAGAATATAGACTCTCAGTTTGATATGAAAAACTACTCTGTTGCGTAACATCTTTCAGTCAAGAAATAGCCCCGTGCACAAAAGCTGGCATTGCAGTAGGCTGGAGGCAGAGTCAGGCAGAAATTATATAGCTCACTGGAAAAAAAGGAAGCATTTATGGACAGCTGGAGGACAGACTCACTGAATTCAAACTGAATTTATGTTGAATCTTTCTGAACATTTTCATAGAGTTGTTCTTCACAAAAGATGAGAGTAACCAGCAAAGGCACCGTGCTCCTGATTCAACAGTCCCAGGGTTAGGATGATGACTTGTTGCTGAACAGAGCCTAAGAAATCAAAAGAGCAGCAGGCACCAACCTGACCACACCTGGGACTCTCTGCACCCTTTGGAGAGGCCAAGAAAACAGACTCTGGTGCTGGAGCCAGCAGTGGCTCCGACTGTGCTTCCATGTTGTGACACTGTCTGCAACACACTTCAGTCCTAGTGGAATTACATGAACACATCTATCAGCGGCTCAAGGTACTTGGGCCCTGATGAAATAAATTCCCTCAAAGTTCCTGCAGGCTTCAGTAAGAGCATTTAGTACACAGCAAACCCAGGCACCAGCTCCCCGTCAGGTATGTGACAATCACATTCCAACCACACTGCAGGTAAGTCCTCTCCCAGAGCAATGCCATTTCCTCCCCCTGCAGCCTCTTTTCCTGGGCTCCCCTTTAGTGCATGGTTAGTACAGACATGAGAGACAGGAGAAAATTAGAGACCCAAGAAGTTGTCACAAAGACCCGCTTGCTGCCAGTACCTTAATCCCAAACATAAGTGATGTGCAATTGGAGACAAACTAACCCCCCTTTTCCTTTTAAAAATCTTTTTGCACACGAGTAACCTTAACTTCTGTGTTCACATATGACAAGCGAAAGTGACAGACAGTGCAGCCAAAACAGTTCATATATAACTTAGCTATTCTTTTTTTTTTTTTTTACCTTTTCTTTTTTTAGAGAGAATCTCAAAGGTGGATGTACCTGGGACGTGACTAGGATGACATCTGTGAAGCAGAAATAAGCCACAAAACTTCCAAAGAGGAAGGAATAAGAATCGATCCTTCAGTTTCTGCTTCTAAGGAGAAGGGTTTTACCCTCCAGGTGCAAAGGAAAATCTGGAACATCTTCACTTAGAGAAGCTGCTATTCAAACCAATTTCTTCCTCACCCTGCAGTAGTGCTTCAATTGGAATTATATTAGACGGGGTTTCAGGGCTTTGGAGGGACAGGAAGTCCGATACATCCATGGCACTTAACGTTTCAGTCTGTGAGTCTGAAGGGTTAACTATCTGACTGCTCTGCCCACACGAGGGAGGAGCGGAGGAGGAAGGAAAGGTCTGAGGCTGCAGCTGGGGAGCTGGCTGCTCCAAAGCTTTTGAATCAGGTGAGGAACATTCCTTCTTAACGGTGGTGGTGGTGGCTTTGTCCTTGGCAGAGTCTCGGCAGGCACACTGGCACTGGCAGGCCTCCTCCTGCTTTATAATAATGACAGGAACGCTGAGACCAATCTGCTGAACAGGGTTTCCTGAAGGTGAAACAAAGACAAAACACAATGGAACTACATAATTTCACAGCAGGGAGAGACAAATCAGCTTTGTTAAATTAGCTCAGTGTCACGCTTACCTGTGTTGCCAGCTACTGGTAATGCAGTGGTAAAAAACACCTTTTCTACTACTTTTGGAACTTGTGGCTTTAAAGAAAAAACAAACAAGAAAAAGTGTGAATCAACTCCAATCAAATTTCTGTTGTTCAAATTCTAAACAGCTATGCACATATTCCAAAGAGAACACACAGGAAAACTGGGCTATCTCAAAGTATTGTTTCAGTGGTCCCAAAGATGGGGAGTAACATCCTCTGCACTATGTGCTTGCTAACTCATGTTGTGGGTTTTGACAACTAAATGACTCAATTCTTAAACACTGCTGTGTGTGCTCCCACTGCCTGTACCTGCAGACACTCACTCATGTCCATCTGCAGCTAAGGGCCTAAAGGGGCACCAATATTGTCAAAGAGAAAACTCTGGAAGTCTCAGCTATCCAGATTTACTGGAAAAACCAGAAACATTCTCTTTTCAAAAAAACCCTTTTCATTATCAGTCTAAATTAGGTGGAGAGAGATTACAAGATGCCTAAACACAACCTTTAGAGAATCTTCTGTGCTTCTATGTGTCAAAAGTGACAGATTAAGCTCCACATATATCCTCGGGCCTGGTGGTGCCCTGACCTAGATAAACCAAGCTGATACCTGCTGGCAGGTCCATCACTGGGCGGAAGAAGCAAGCAGGATTTTTCTGCACCCTGGGTTTCTCTGTGCTCTATTTATTTCTCTGTCTATTCCAGAGGTTGCACTGGTGACATGTTTATACACATTAACACGACAAACATTATACCACACTGCTTCCTGGGGAATATCTTAGTCACAGGTTCAACCCCCTCCCTTTCCAAAAGCAAAGGCTCTAGGAGGGATGGTACAAGCTGTTCCCAAGCCGTGCTGGATGTACTGACCATTTGTTCTTGGCTTTGTGGGGAACCGGTGGCACCATTTAAGATCCACTGTAAGTTCTGCTCTCCCATGACAATGCTGGACTGCAGAATGGCGGTGCTCGGAGAAGGAGTAATGGTTATAGTGGGGTTACTGGTCAGAACGGGGTTCGCACCGACAGGCACAGTCTGAACTACAGCTGGCAGGGGCTCAGCGGCACTCGGGGCTGTCGGGGCAGGAGCCCCAGCAACCACCGACAGTCCCTGCACCATGGGCTGCGGCGGTGGCTGGGTGTGCTGCAGGAAGTCTTGGTGACTGGCTGCAAACTGTGTGCTGTGAGGAACAGGCACTTCTGGGGATTGTAAAACAGTTGCAGGATTCCCAAATGCAGCTGGCTGTGAGCTGGGTGCTATGGAGGAGGGAGCAGCAGGTGCTGCCGAGGCTTGCAGTGCCGCCTGCGCGGGCTCAGGGAGGCCGAGCTGCAGGACCAGGGGGAGGGACAAGGACGCTGCGTCTCCTGCTGGGGGCGGGACCGCAGCGACCGAGTCCGCGTCGCCGTTAAACCCTTCAATCAAGGCAGCTGCCAAGAAACAAACAGAAAAACATAAATACATTCCGTTCTCACTAGGTCTGAATAAACAGCTTTGTCAATGAACTTATCAGCCAGCTGACGGGTTTTTGCCAAGTAAAGCATTATCGCGTTCCCATCTTCAGACTAGTGCTCAAAAACAGCCCTAGACAGTGAAATATAAAAGTAGGTGCAAATTCAGTAAGTTGGTAACATTGGGCTCTATACACAGCCTCATCAGCTCTCTCTAAAAAGCCTTTTATCAGCCAGGCTGTGCAGCAATGTCAAGAGAGAACCCTGAAAACAGGATGGTGTGGGCTGCTCAAGAGCTCCAATGCCAGCACTGCAGGACAGTGTGCTGGGTCACCTCCCCTGTCACTGAGGGTCACACGGTCTGCACACTCTGCATCCCAACACCAACGAATTTCTACACTATGGTTACAGTTCTTTTTGCTTCTTAGAGTTACATTGGACATTAAGCTTCAGTCTGAAATGCTGAATTCAGTACATGCATGCAGAGCTGGCAGAAAGTTCTCTTTAACAGCGGTGCAGGTACCTGTCTGAGAGTCGTCCTGATTTGCAGTATGGTCTGGGCTCTGAAACATAGACTCAAAGATGCTTGCTGGTGAGATTGTGCTGAGGTCCTGTCCATGTGTCTGCTAAATAGAAAACAGAGAGGAAGACATCAGACCATGTTGTATCTCAGGTCTCCATAAACTGCACGAAACCCAGACGAGCAGCATGTGCAAGTCAGAAACACTTCTCCAACAAACAAACCACCTTCAGGAAAGGCAACATATATTACCTACATTCTCTAAATTTATGTTTTGTTTTTATTACCTATAATCAAATTTACCAACATAATGAGCAAACCCTTACAAAAACAAGTAACTTCTTCAAAAGCAAACTATATTCCTCTGCATCCACACTTTGTTGAACCTTTATTTCTTGCAGTACTCCATCAGAAACTCTGCTTGAGGAGCAGAATATACACAAGAACTGCACCCTCCTCCCAAACCACAGCACAAAGAACAACACAGTCTCCTCAGCATCTAATTTTTCTCTATGTAAAATTTAAGCTCAGTCAACACTTATCAAGAAGCAAGAACACTGCTATGGCAAAATCAGATGCAGAGCCTTCAACAGCAGGTTGAACTAAGCACTGCACATTTTGGAGGACAAAAACAAAACTCAAATGAGGATGAGGAAATTCCAGGATAGTAACTCACTGGATTAGAGCTCTCCCGCAATTCTGAATCTGTTGATATGAGGCTTAAATCACTTAGACAAAGTGAGTGACTTGTATCCTGTAAAAAAGAAAAACAATTTTAATTATATATTAAAAGAATAATGTCAGAAATGTTTTAAATTACTTTTTAGAGTCCATACAATTTTGCTCACAAGGGACCCAGGTCTTGGTTCTAAAATCAAAGCAGCAAGATTTTTAAGGAAAGGATATTTAGTAGCTATCAAGGATTCTTAACATCTCTGTCACAGTACTTCCAAAAAGTCACATAAACCAGAATTTTAAATTAGCACAGAAACAAATCAACCTATAGAAAATAAAAAATTTAAACTTTCACAGTTATGACTTCACATAATTATTTTACTTCACACACTTATTCCACAGTATTGATTCCAACTGAAGCACACACAAGGAGAGCAGCCAGATGGATAGAACTGCCCATGTGGAGAAGTGATCACTTACAACTCCCTCTGAAAATCCCAGTTTTAAATGTTATACCTTTAGAACAAGCTGCAGGCCAAATGATTTTTTCCCTAAGGTATGGTTTATATCCACCTAACACTGAAACATTAGGCAGAAGTGCTACTGACCTCAGACACACTGTTATTGGGAAGTGCATTGTAGGTATGTCCCTTCTCATGACCTTTCATGTGACTCTTGAGACTGTACTGGGTACTGAAAGTCTTCTCACAACCATTGCTGGGACAGAAGAAGGGTTTCTCCCCTAGAGGTAGCACAAAACACATTTAACAGACTTAAAAACATCCTAGCAGACACACACTTTTAAGGCACCTGAGCAGCATTTCATATCAACAAGACATTTAATGCCCCTTCAGGCATTCAGCATTCCTGGGAGTCCTGCAGGTGAATGCTTCCTGCAGGTGCCAGTTCAGGAAACTGACACACAACACTACATTTAGTTGTGTCTACATCATTACTGATACATTTGTGAAACACATTGATTGAATTCAAGACCTGTCAAGCATAAATAAAAGTGCATAAATGGAAAATTGGGATTGGCCTGAAACAGGTGCAGGAGTTTGCACTTGGCCTTTTTAAACTCATGAGGCTCACATGGGCACACTCCTCCAGCCTGCAAATGTCCCTCTGGATGCCATCCCCTCCCTCACATGTGTCACCTGAGCCACTTAGCTCAGTGTCATCCCTGTATTATATGTAACTATAAATTCATATTAGGACTCTGAGAGTTAGTATAAACTGAATAAGCTAAATTAAAGAAAAATTTAAAACCCCCTTAGGACTTACCAGTATGTGTTCTAACATGTGTTTTGAGGTGGTGGCTTGCAGCAAAAGCCTTCCCACAGCCATCATGCTCACACCTGAATGAGGCATCACAGGAGAGTCAGCATCAGCACCCTTTGATGCATTAGTTACAACCTTAGATCATGCTTTGCAATAGTGCCATAGGACTCTAAAAAGCAGGCTGAAAGCTGAGCTGTGTTAGCAACCAGGTACCTCCCAGCAGCTGCTGTGCATGCTACGCAGACCATAGCAGGGCTCTGAGCAAGACTTTAAAATCCAAGCATGAAGTCAGTATTTGGTGGGCCTCCTTCACGGAACACACATTGCATCCCAGCAAAGAGTAGCAATGTGTTTGAAAATATGCTCATCATGGCACAGGTTTATGTTTAAAAAAATACCTTGACTACTTTTTTCTTTTAGGACAATTAGTGCATCCACTGTTACAGGCAGCTGTGGGAGTTTGAGAACAAACATGCTCTGATGGCAGACAGCCACCTTCACTTATCTCTCAGGGGAACACCTTTCCATTCAGAGCAGTAACAGCTGCCTTTTGGCACAGGTGCCTCATTTCTTGAGCCACAGAAGCCAGAACTGCCACCCAGCAACTCACCGAAATGGCTTTTCTCCCGTGTGGGTTCGGATGTGCTTCCTCAGGTCACTGTGCGTCGTGAAGTATTTGCTGCAGCCTTCTGATTCACAGTTAAATGTTTTCCCTGTGTGAAGCCTTTGATGTGCTTTCAACCTAAAAAACATGCCAAAAAAAACCCTCTTAGGACTGGTAGAATAAGACAGCTCTGGTCTGAGGCAAGCAAGCCATTTCTTGCTTGCAGGACAGGAACAAAAGCTTAACACATCCTGAGCAGAAGGTATGAGCTCATGAAAGTGCCTGCTACCAGTTCCAAAGCCCTCCAACAACTCTGAGAATCCCTTGTGTTTGTTCACCACCTTCAATGCTATTGGCATATAAAGAAGCTAAGCACGTCACCACAGTTCTGTCATCCTACTCTTGGGCCAGCATGGCCACACCTGAGGGGTTTCTATTCATATCTGTACTTGAAAGAGGCAAAACAATTGTATTCAGACACAAACACAACGTGGATGCAACTTGCAGAACAGCAACAGCCACACCTACCAGAAAACTCGCTAGAGCATTCCCACCTGTACAGTGTGTTGAACACCCTCTCACCTGTACAGTGTGTTGGACACCCTCACCTGTAGTGTGTTGAACACCCTCTCCCCTGTACAGTGTGTTGAACACCCTCTCACCTGTACAGTGCGTTGAGCACCCTCTCATCTGTACAGTGTGTAGTACACGCTCACCTGTACAGTTTGTCGAACACCCTCTCACCTGTCCAGTGTGTTGCACACCCTCACCTGTACAGTGTGCTGAACACCCTCTCCCCTGTACAGTGTGTTGGACACTCTCACCTGTACAGTTTGTCGAACACCCTCTCACCTGTACAGTCTGTTGAACACCCTCTCTCCTGTAGATTGTGTCGCACACCCTCTCCTGTCTTGTGTTGAACACCCTCTCCTCTGCACAGTGTGTTGACCACTCTCACCTGTACAGTGCGCTGAACACCCTCTCCCCTGTACAGTGTGTTGAACACCCTCACCTGTAGTGTGTTGCCTCTCACCTGTACAGTGTGTTGAACGCCTTCTCACAGCCCTGCACGTCGCACTCAAACGGTTTCTCCTTGGTGTGCACTCGGACGTGGATTTTGAGGCTGTAGGAGGTGAGGAAGGCCTTGCCACAGCCCTCCTGGTTGCAGACGAAGGTGTACTCCCCACGGTGGGTTTTCTGGTGCGTGCGCAGGTTGCCGGCGGTGCTGTAGGTGCGGGGACAGCCCTCAAAGGTGCACTGGTAGCGCTTAACCTAAAGGACAACATGCTGCATGCTTAATAATTTTTAATCATATCTGGAATCCAGACAGGGTAGAACTGCAGTCAGACATCAAAGACAACGCAACAGATTTTGACCCCAAAGCCCCCACAAAAATTTATTGCTGCTTAATTCTCAGAGAACAATGCTTCTGCTGCACTCTGTGAAGAAGGAGTGGCACACAGGAAAGCAGCTGGCCTTGCAGAACAGGAATCTGACAGAAGAGGATAAAGGAAAAACTGGAAAAATTGGAAATATTCTGATATAAAAATCTGATAAAATAGTTGGAAAGAAGATTACGGGACCATCAAACCTGTCCGCTACATCCATGTGTAGCACCTGCATTTCAGTTCGATGCTTCTAGCAGAGCTAATTATTTGTGGAGAAGGGAGACAAGGGAAAATGTACTATTATAACACTCAAAACTAGTGCCCTGTGTGCTGAATTCCCATCAATACCTTGAATAAGAAATACAGTTTTCACCATCTCCCATGGTCTAACCAGCAGTCCATTTATTACTTCACTTTATCCCTGAAACAGCCTTCATTGAGCCTTGTTTTTAACTTCTGTGGTTACTAAAACAATCAGTGCCTGAAGTGTAACGGATCAAACCAGGTCACAAGGACACCCAAAGACAGGTGTCAAAGATTTCTCAGTCAGCCATCGAGATACCCAGGACAGTTTCACATGGAACTAGATTTGGTACCTTCCCCACTTCTGCAACAGGCACAAGGGATCACGTAGAAGCTTCCAGTGTGCAAGTAGTAACATCTAATGAAACCTCATCCTCTCTTGTGAAGCAGAAGGAATACGCCACCTGATCTGCCTGAATAAACTTATCTCCACCATTAACTACCAGAAAAAAAGCTTTCATTTGACTGTTGCAGCTCAGAAATCTCAGCGTCTAAAAGTGATTGAGAAGCCCAAGAGAGGACTTGGCAAGTCACACCAGGTATAGTCTGGGTTCTAGAGAGCTCTCCATAAGGAAAGAGAAATAGTTTCTTAGTTACTTCCAACCAGTTTTGTAGGGGATAAAACTGCCAGCAGGACCCCTTCAAGAAAATTCTATAAAAGCTGAGTGATCTTTTGTGTATCTCAATCCATGGTCTCTTATTGCTCCCATAACAGGCTAGCATCCACCTTCACCATCCCTCAATAAAACCTTTGTATTTGGAGAATGTTAAAGCAGGTGAGACATACAAGAGACCTTAACACAGAGCACAGAAATACAATAATGTGCTGGATTTGGCTGCAGTAGAGTTAACTTTTTTCACAGTATGGGACGTGTTCTGGATTTGTGCTCAACACAGGGCTGACAATACAGAGATGGATTTTTTTCACTGCTTCTCATTCCACCCTGCCAGCAAGGGGCAGGTGGTGCACTGGGAGTGGGGAGAGGACAGCTGACCCTGGTTGATCCAGGGATATTCCAGACCGTGGGATGTCATACTCAGTATACAGAGCTGGAGAAGGAGGAGGAAGTGGGAATATTTTGTGTTTCCCAATCTTCTTTTAGGTGTGCTGGAGTTCATCTGTCCTGGGCATGGCTGAGCTCCCACCTGCCAGGGGAAGCAGGGAATTCATCCCTTCACATTTTCAGCTAGTCACTCAGCATTCTCACAAGCAGGAAACAGTAATTTCACTGTAAAGCAACTTGCCCTTAATTTACAGTTCAAATCAGGCACAAGTTACCAATAAATGCCCAAACACTGCACTATGGTTACAATGCAATTAAGAAGTTTGGTTGTGCTGAGTCAGCCACAACACGGGAGCACAGACAAGTAACACATCAACAAAATCAACGTCAAAAATCAACGTTTTAGTACATGAGGAGGGTATATGATCCTCTCCAGGGATCACCAGATCCACTAGAATTTGTGTATCAGTGCTGAAGTAAATGTTCCCTGTTACAGCTTTAAGGCAGCTGGAAATTAACACTTTACAGAACATTCTCTGCAATACTTCCCATAGTACACAAGGGACCTGACACAGGCAGGAGCTACCTGACAATGAAGGGAGGATTCTGTTAAGCTTTCTAAGTGTTTGCATTTAGGTCTAGAAGAAAAAGGAGACTATTAATTACAGATTAAGTGTTTGGCTCCCAAGCTGTCACCACCCATGTGTAAGGGAAGATGGCAGCAGCACTGTCAATTTACTGGCCTAAACTCTAACAAAGGCCTTGCAGTGCTCTCCCTCCCTCAAAGGCCAAATCTTCATTGCACAAATCACTCCAAGCACACCACAGGCACCAGCAATATCACCACCACGTCCTGAGCAAAACAAACATTTCTGTGAAGCACCCCAACATTTAATTCCCATTTCACATCAGCCCATCAAATAAGCACTGATTAAAGACCATCAGAGATTGATTTGAAAGCCTCGCAGGTACAGCAGCAAGAGCTCCAGGTTGCCACAGCACCCGAGCACAACAGAAAACAAACAAGGAAGCACAGGCCAAGCCCTGGACAGGCAGGACAGGGACCAGATGCTTCAAGGCTATAGGCTGTGGCTTTTGGCCAGGGACAGTGAGCTTCTGCCTCTGCCAGGGACAGGCACCGGGGGCGCTGGAAGAGCCGTAATCCAGCACTGACCTCAGAAATGGGAACTCGCTGTGCAATAACCAACAGGGCTGGCGGAAGCAGAGCCTCACACCCCGGTCCAAAGTCTACATTAACTGCTCAGTTTGTCTTTAACTGCTCCTGAGCTTACAGTATTCCCCCTTAAATGGCTAAATTTTGTGTGTCATCGCTGAACAAAGAATGAATTTGAAATACAAAACTGTAATCACGTTTGTTCTCATCAACAGAATTACAGTGAGAGATGTGTAACAGGAAAAAAAAAGTTAAAGGTAACGCAAGTGCAAACACCCTTTTTAAGTTTCATAAATATCTAAGACTGACCTGAAAATTTAAGACTTTAAAACAGTTATCTCAAGTGTTAAAACTGCTGCAGGCATTTTGGAAGTACCAAAGAACTGAGCGGCTCTACTTTCAGAGATGAACCAGATGTTCAGGGGGTTTAGAGATTTCCCTTCCCTATCTCCACACAACTTATCAGGCCTTTGAAACGGCAGGAGAAAAAGGCCATTCACAAGATGGAAGTGTCACACGTGCTCAGGGCACAGCGCCACTGCCTTCACATTATGGTGTCACTGCCCCCTGCTCTGGGAAATTAATTCCAGAAATGGAAAATAAATTCATATAAAGGATTTCATTAGGAAATTCCACATCTTACAAGCCTTCTCTAAAAAGGAAGGGTGAAAAAAAAAAGTCAATTTAATTGCCTGTGCAGCCATCAACCCTGTTTAGCTCCCAACCCCTGCTCTGGGCACGGCTCAGGGTCCCACAGAACAGAGAGAAAGTACCGACATGGCTGACAGAGAAAGTGCAATACTTCAACAGCTACAGGCTGCAGCAGCTGCTAACATGAACAAATAACTGACAAAATGAGACTCAAACGGGCTTACTGAAAACACCTTAGTCCAGAAGTTCCCCAGGTGCAGAGCTGACCCCCCAGCCCCATTTCCTCCCCACCCAGCACACGACAGTGACCATTCCCTACTGATGGACAGGAGTCAGTCATAGCCAGGGCTCAGTGCTCCAGTGCTCTCCCTCTTGGTTACACAAGTAGTTGATACTGCTACCACTGACACTTGGACACATCACCCCTTACCTAACTCAGAAGGGCCAAAAAAGGAGCACAAAGCTGTCCCTGTGCTGGTGTCACAGTCAACATCAAAGAAGAGTCCCAGGACAAGCCCTCACCACTGTGTGGGCAGGTAGAATTCATTAGGGAAATAGAAATAAGAATAAACTCCATTTTACCCATGCAGACTGACCTGAGCTTTCAGAATATATCAGATGGCAGCTTAAACCTTCCCTTTTCTTCTCAGTTTCCCTATGACACAATAAAACTACAAGTAATTTAGTCTGGCATCTCAAGTTTGGCACTCCAGCTCTCACCAACAGCCTGGCCCCTTAACTTGATGTGGATGTGTTTTTCTTGAGAACATGGCCAACCCCTGAGCAACACAGCTCAGGTTGTTTCAGTTACTTCTGAAGTCACAAAATAATGATCCAACCAGAAGAAAACCAGAAGATCACTAAAATCACACACATCACTGACACAAACGTGTCAGTGCCACACCCTCCTGCCATCCAGTGTCACGAAGTGCCTCCTGGCAGGTTTCCATGGCAGCAGGTGCTGTCAGAAGGAAAAGTGATGGCCCTGGCAGCTCTGCTAGGACATGATTCCACCCAGCACAAAGAGAACCTGGGGCTGACAGCAAGAGATGATTTATGGAAGGACAATACACTCCCCTACACAAAACCCCTTGAAAACAAGCAAAACTCCTGCCTGTCTCCTAAAAAACAGCCTTTGAAAAGCACATTTTCAAAGCCTTTAAGGTCACCAGGATACAATCACAAGAAGCTTAAAACCCAGAATCATATTTAGCTACTCACTTCCTTAAGCTTGGTTTCTGGGCACTCAGACTGCAAAGTGAGTGTTGCTCCTTCGATGTTTCTTGGCATAGGAGTTGAACCAGGATTTATTGTTAGATGAATCTGATCTGGAGAAATAATATGTTGCACATAACCCTGTGACATTCCTTCATGATCTGCTATTAAATGAAATCCTTCTTCATGGCCCTCTGGTAAAAAAGGCAAGTGATCACCACACTGTCCTTCATCCTCCTCATCTTCTAACACGCTGTGGTCCTGCTCTATGAGCACAGTTGTCCTGTCATAAACCATCCCGGACGAGGAGGACACCAGCCCGTTTTTGTCAGCAAACCTCATCATATTGTCATCTTGGGCTAAATCGTCTTCCTCCGCTTCATAGTAAATGACGTTGCCCTCGGGGCTGTTCTCGCCCATGGCTCCGCGCCTCTCACCGCGCTACCGGGAGCTCCGTCCGGAACGGCTCATCTACAACACAAGCACGGGCCGGGGGGTCAGGCGGCTCGGCCGGCCCGGGCCCCGCTTCGCTCGAAAGCACAGCCCTGAGGCGGGCGGTGACGGTGGGGCCGGGCCGGGCCGAGCGCCGCGGTCCGGCCCCGAGCGCAGCGCTACCCCTGCCCGGCCCGGGCCCGTGGAGAGACACTACAGACACTTCACGTGCCCCACCGTCCCAGCCCGTCCTTCCCCCCTCCCCTCACTCACTCCGTCCCCCCACCCCCCCCGCTCACCGGGTGCCGGCGGCGGCTCCTTCCCCGCCCCAGCGGCACCATGATCGCCGCGACTCACTTCCGCTTCCGGCCGCGCGCGGCCCGCCGGGAGCGCCACGCCCGCCGCGGGGGCTCACGGGAACGGGTGACGGACAGCGCCCCCGCGCGGCCGGGACGCGAATCACGGCCACCACCGACAATGGGGAGACACCGGGAAAGGCTCCAGATCTTTTTATTTAAATAGCAAGGACTTAAAAATTCTTCGGTTTTAAACAAGTTAAATAAAATACAGTGTAAATATCAGCTTTCATAGTTTTTACTTGTCTACATACAACTTATTTAGAAACTTTATATACTTTACAGCATAATCAGGTGTCAAACTGCCTGATCACGGCCTTCAAAAGCAACAGATTGTATAAAATACTGTGATATCAAAAAAAAAGCCAGTATAATGTACAAAAAATATTTTTACAGTAATTCGATATCTAAAAATCAGATTAACTGCATCTGAAATTCATGGTTAATCATCTTCTCTCACGAGGAACTGATGGATAAACTGCTGAGCTTTTCTCTTCTCAGCTATATCAGGCGTGGGATGTCCGGCAGGAGGACGAAGTAACAAGCCACCAAATACACTGGCTGCAGAGAAAAGTCACACAGACACATGGTGAGAGCCTGGCAGCAGCAGGACATCAGGGGCGGTTCCACCAACCCCAATTGCAGGGAAAAGTGGCTGGGTTTGAAATGAGGTAGGATAAAGCTCATGATCCCCACATCTCTGGGTCCCTTTCCCAGGCTCCTGCTTTTCTACGGACTGTTCACTTATAATAAAAGGTTCAAAGCAGTACAGGCCACGACTGCACTTGGGTGAGAAGTGTTTTGTTGCCCTGACTGTGCAGTGCCTCTGAACAGCGAGGTTATTTTGCTTGCCTTACCAAGAATATTCACATCCAAATGGTTTTTCCCTGAATTCTTCAGTAGTTCTCGTAGAAATGCCATCAGATATTCAAATACATTTTTATGGCACACTGGCAGGTCAGAGATAATCTGAGGAGGGAAAAACCCAACATTTACATTGCAGACACTGCAATGGCTTCCAGCTGTACCTGCTCCCAACATCTCCCTGTCTGCAGGTGCCAACAGCTCTTCATAACCCAGAAGCATCAGTTCCAGATCTTTTCTACTGCCAGATGATTAAGTTACTGAGAGCAAAACCCTGTGACTGGTGTGGCAGAGGAGGTTTGCCTCCCCTCCCTCTGGAATTGGAGCCGGTCCCTCAGGGGAGCGGCGATACCTGGCTGCTCAGCCCGTAGTTGCTGGCACTCTCCAGACAGGAGCTGTAGAACCTGCAGCAGATGACAGGCTCAGGCAGGCTCTCCAGGAAGAGCAGCAGGGCCTCTGCCACCGAGTGGTTGCTGCCCACTGATCCAAATGCGGTTAAGGAAGGGCACAGCAGGATCTAGGCCGCTCCTACTTGTGAAACATGAACCTTTGGTTAGGTGTCCCAGAACTCCTCCCACAGCTCACAGCTTTGGGTTAATCCCCTGGGCTCCACACGAGCTGCGGCCACCGGCAGTTGGACCCTTGAGTGATTCACCGACATCACCAGGACTCTGCAGAGGCTTTCGGAGCGATGACACAGGAGCTCAGCTACCCCGGGAGGAGAGACAGCAACTTAAAAACCTCTCTTTGGTCACTAGAGCATAGTGAGCCTTCCTGGATATCAGTCTAAAAGGATACGGAAGGTATCGTACATTCCCTTGTCCAAACAGTCTCGGATTTCCTCAAATTCAGATCTGAGGCCTGGCTGCTGGAACAGGTCCTCCTGCAAAGACAACCCTTCATCAGTTCAAGGAAAATAGAAGGCTTCTGGGTAAACAGAGCAATGTCCTTATAATCTGCTTGGAAAATCTCTCCAAACTGGTGGTTATCACCCAAGTCTCAGCACAAGCAGCTCTAGGAAGGCTGTGGCACTGCAGTGAGAACAGTGCAGGAGGACACTGCTGATGGCTGGACACATGGACACAGTCACCAGCACCAAACAGTACAACCTGAGGCACCAGGATCACCTATCTCCCATGGCCTTTGGCCGAACACCCACAGCTCACCGTCACTGCTATTACTAGTATCTCCTTCAAAACCTAACCTAACACAAACAACTCATTTTTTGTTTCCAGTGCCAACCTGCTGGGAAGCATTGCGATTCAAGTGATCCACCATCATCCACAGCTCTTTTGGGATGTCCATAGGCTTTTCAGCTTGAGCAGGATCATCACTCATGTCTAGTGGCATCAGGGTCTGAGAGAGGGCAGTGTGGGGAGGGGGGAGACAAACAAAAGGTAGCTAGCCAAGTTCTTATTCAACTCAGCAAAAATACTTCACAAAGCTTATACCTGAGAATTGAGACTTGTTAATAAAAACAAACAGGCCATAGCATCTAGTTTTAATGGCTCTTGTGCATTTGGAAGGGAATCTTGTCTTTAACTCACAAGTCTCTGAATGGATTCTGCTGACATGTCCTGGATTGGTTCCCTCATGTAACACAGCGTATGGATGGGAGACCCAAAGCAACTCGGCAAATAGTTGCCTGTTACAGATAGAAAATAATCCTTCCCCCTGGTAAGATGTAAGACCAAGATATCTTCAAGTTTTTCCTCTCCAGAGTTTAAGCGAGTAGCTGTTGATTTATTAACAAACACCTCCAGCTCAACTGTGATCTCAGCATCTGCCAGAAGATGATAAAAAACCCAGACTCAGTTACAACCAGCATTAAAACAACAGCCTGCAAACAGGCACAGCAGTCTTAGAAGAGCAGAGGGAACTAAGCCAGAAGGGGACAATAGCAGTACATGAACATAAGACGAACAAGGAGCTCACCTGAGAGCAGGAAGCCCTTACTGGGATTAGCAATCAGCCACTCTTTGCAGTAGGTTTCCTCATCTGGTTTGCTGATAAATTCAAACTGGCAGGGCACTTGGCCATTGCGGATTGTCAACCTCTCTACCTGCAGCTGCATGTATTTAACATCCTCAAAATGGATCTGGAAACAAATGTCAGTCAACATCATCAGCCGAGACCACCTTGTACAGCAGCAATTCCTGTCCCATGGTTTAATTATTAAGCAGCAAGACAACTAGATTAACCCTTTGCTCCCACATCCATCTCTTTCAGGACTGCATAGGATCACACTTGCTTACTCTGAATGCCAAAGTCCTTTGCATCAGCAGGCCCTTAAAAAAATATGCTCTCCTCAAATAACTACAATGAAATTGAGAATGAGATAACTGTAATCTCAATTGTCTCTTGGGTTTATCTTTATAGTCCCAACATACAAAGCAAATGCTGGTTTGTGACCTTCTCCAAATCCTTCAGACTTTACATTTTACGTTTGAAAGAACAAGTCAGAGCAAGGGTCACAAACCACCTTTTTACTTTCTCTCTCCCCACCTCAGGGAATGACACACCCTGCATTTCAGCCTCGGGCTGTGAATGGAATTTACTAGCATCTAAACAGGAACAAAGATTCCTAGGGCTTGTAAACGAGAGCAGCTGAAGTCAAAATATTCTACTTTTTGGAACCAGACCCCAAGGTCTAGAATCCCTCTTCTGCTGGTGGGGTCTAAGGTTGCTCAGTTCCTTCAGGGAGTGCCAGCACGTGACCATGCCCTACCTCTCTGCGGGACAGCGTCACTGAGGGAATGTTGGCATTCTCCAGCTTATCCAGGGAGCGGACTATTTCCTCAAAGGCTTTTCGATAGAGCTCCTCATTCACAACCTTCACCTGAAAAGGACACACACCGACCAGCTGGCATTTACTGTGCCTCTGCAGGACAGCTGGAACACAGCTGGAAACATGGGAAATGATTTGATTTTAGCAGCACACTAGAGTATACAACACAGGTAATGGGCAGAGCCACTTGGGCCACTAATGCTCCAAAATCTTCTCAGGATCCAACAGTAAAGGACCTTGCCATAACTAACAAGAGTCATTCAGTCAGTACTAGATCAACTTTTTTTCTGACAGAAAAAATAAAAGGTTTGACAACAGATTACTGTGTTTCCAAAGAACACTGGCAGATATTCAGGCCTTGTCCTGCTTAACTGGAGTATCATTTACACAACCCTTGCTTACTGTGACAACAATCCCATCTCCGTATCTGATTCAGCCCACCTTTCAAGCCACTGTTCTCTGTGAATGCCATAAAAGCAGGAGAGGAAAATCAGCACCCAGAGGATGAGGCCAGCAGTTCCTTCCCTCAGCTCTGACGTACTCACCCCGATATCAAACACGGAGCTCACTGGCTTGTGGTCACTGAGCTTCAGAGCCATGTGGCTGCGATAGCTCAGCTGGGCAATGTTCTGCCCTTTCCAGAGTATCCGGTCACACCATGCTGGAACACGACACTTCTCACTAAAACAGAGGGAAAAATCACCGTTCACAGGCGCAGTAACAAGACAGGGCAGAACACTGCTCGCCCAGAGATCAGGGTTTCCTGCCATGGCCTAGAGCTCATTGTCTTTCTAAGTGGTATTTTTAACAGTTTCTTTGAGTAGATATGAAAAGTTTGAGTGTTTACTATGAGGTATCTCTAGCTCATGCTTTACTTCCTACTTCTTCAAAGGTGCAACGTACCATTAACATACAAAGGAATACTCAGGTATTTTTGACTGTAAGAGCTATGAAAAATAAGAACCCAGGCTCTACATTTAAAGTTTGCCTTTTTTTTCATTGGCTGCTGCATAGATTTCATTCCTGCACTTGCAGTTGACGTTCTTGGTTTGCTAAGAACAGAGAAGCTGCTCTGTGTATAGAGCATTACAAGAAGGATGGTTTTCCCAGGCTTTTGAAGAACAGCACAGCTGACTCCATGGCAAATCTGGCTGGTCTCACCTGAGCAGGTACAGCAGAGATCAGCAAAAAAGAGATCCTGAAATTTTTGCTTGGGAAAAACCCCCAACAAATCACACAAAAAAGAATTAAACTATCTAAAAGGACTCCTTAATTTTGTACATCTCTTGTAACTAAGAGGAAACCTAATAGGATTATTACTGGAAAAAAAAGATTAGGAATATCTGACAAATAGCAGTGGGAGAAAAACAATGTAAACAGATGTACACAGGAGAGGACTTTTGGAGCTAAGGGAGAGAACCAGAAAGAATCTCAGAACTGCTCCTATTTACAGCCATTAGACCTGCAATTTTTTTTACCCTTGTTTTTACTTCCTTCAGTGATAACATCAGCCATTTGTGACATGGCATCTGAGGCAATCACTGTACCTTGTGTCCCAGTCATCACAGCCAGCATCATACTTGTATGTCGGCTGGAAAGAGATCTCTCCCTCTGTGAAGCCTTCAAAGGCTGCATTTGCCTTCATTTGCCTCTTCAGCTACAAAAGAAGATGAAAAATTTAATTTTAGATAAGCTCAAGCACAATTTCCATACGAGCTAAGAGGCAGACACTGAGCATGGAGAAGGCCAAGGAGTCGTGCGATTTGTACCAGGCACCCTCAGCACCTCGTGCAGGTAGGTGAGACATCCGTACCTGGTCGTACTGGCAAAGCTCTAGAAATGCTTTCTCCTCTACAAGCTGCTTCACTTTTGCCACATCCAGTTCCTCCAGCCGATAGTTGAGGTCCCCCAACCACAGGATGACACTGAAAGAGAACAGACACCAGCGTGTGCAGAGGCCTGAAGCTGCCCCAGAACACAGCCAGCCGTGGGCAGCAGTCTCTCCCCCAATAACCCCTCTGATAAGAGCAGCCACAGCTGCTCCCACCAGAGACAACAAGAGTGACAACTTTAAAGAGAAGCTACCTTTTCTATCTTTGCCATTACTAATCACTGTTCTGCATGGTTGTCACTAGCACTTAATAGATAGCTGTTACTATTCCACACTGACTGAATTCCACAGCTGGGGAAGTCAATGCTTATTCCTGCCTGATTCCCACTCCAGGCTTGAGAACAAAACAAGGCCTGGGAGAGCATAAGACAACAAGCAACCTGTCAGAACGGTGTGGGTGAGCCCTCTCCAAACCAGGTAGAGCATTTCTGGCCCTGCCAGCTGATGTTTATGTCACTGGCACCCCCTCCTTGCCCCCTTCATAAAGGTGCTCCCTTGCATGCCGTGATTCCCACAGCCAGATGGGATGGGAAGCATACTCGTGTTTGCCAATGGTGAGAGGGGGCAAATTTGGATCCAACTGGCAGAACTGCATCCGAGAGCAGATGTCTTTGAAGTCCTGGTTCCTCCGCTCGTATTCCTCCGTGTGAGCTGCGAGGTGAGAATTCACAATGCACACGCTGGTGTTATGGAATTTAAACCTGATGGCCACACCACCTTTGTTACCCTGAAAGATAAAGACAAAGATACTGGCCAGAAGCTTCTACATTGCAGATGAATCCACAAATGAGTTGCTGGCAGTGGACAAGCCAGAAGACTTTGAGGCAGACCATCTTATTCTGGAGGAAGAAATAGGCTGAATATCCTCATTAGTGATTACTGCTTTGAGCATTGGTGAGCACATGGCAATTCCCTCTCACAATTCCCTGAGCTGGCACGAGAATAGGACTATCTGCTTCTAGAGGCAGCCACACCTCAGCTGGAGGAATAACCACTGCATCCAAGGAGAGTACTCTTTCAAATCCCACCCCTTCCCATGCACAGTTGCCACTCTTACCATCCTCCCCATGATTCCAGTTCCCACAGTCTCAACTTCCACCTCAGAGATGTTCAAAGCAAGGTCTGCCTTCACGTACAATAGGAGCATGATCCCCACCAGCCGCACCAGTTTCACCTGAAAAACAGACCCCAGTCCATTAAATGCTGTAATGGAAGAGGTTTGCTGAGAGAAGGCACACTGCCCCCCATCCAGAACATGGGACACCAAAAAGAGAGTTCCAGGATCATCCAATGCACCAGCTGGGCTCACAGTGCACAGGCCCCCAGCAGCACAGCCCAGGAAGAAGCAGGGAGCAACATCAGTAAAGGAAGTTGAAGTCCAAAGCAAGAGCTACAGCATAGGCATAAGCATTGTAGACAGACATGGAAAAAGCTACGAAACTTCCTATTCTCCTTCCCCAAGACAGCAAGAGCTCCCTTTCTGTGGGGAAGTCTGGCTCTGGTTCCCATCCTGCCCCTGCCTCAGCACCCCGCACAGCAACACTACCTGTAGAACTTGCAGAGTCTCTGGAAGGCACAGCCATTGAGAACGAGGGAAAGCAAAGGGAAAAGAGGCCCAAGTGGAAAATGATTCCACACTCAAACCTCCCCAAAAGCCACATTTACCTTTGCATATTTGGCATCTGGGTGAAGACTATCAGTTACAGCTTTAAACCATTCTTCTTCCTTCGGTGTGTCATTGAAAAAGAAGGCTTCTTTAGTCAGATCGAGCTCCTGGAAACTGTGTTAGAGGAGGGAACCCATGGATGCACACACTTGTTTATAACTCTCCAATCCTTTCTCTGGGAAAGAACTGAATCAATTTATCCTCACTAAATTTATAACCGAAAACTCAGCTATGCTGATTGTAGAGGTGTGTTAAACGTGAAGCCAAATTACTGTCAGTATTACGTCAAATGGCATTAAGGGTTTTGTAACACTGAGAGGCCAAACCCGACCAGACCAACAGCCCTTTCCGGCTGTGCACACACCCCCCCCGGAGCTGTGCAGCGCACTGCGGCAGTGCCAACATTCCTGTGGTGTCCTGGCTGAACTCCTCTGTGTGACAGATTTGGGAGGATGAGCCAGGGAGAGGCACTCACCCCACGCAGTAAATGTCTGGAGGCTCAGCATCACACCTCAGCCACGGCTGGAGGCTCTCTGTGGGCGACTGACCATTCACGTTGTAGGTCCCGACAAAAACCCTGCAAGGACAGTGACTGAATGCCAGAGCTGCAAGCTGCAGGGCCCAGGAAACAGCACTGCTGTTAACCAGGTAAATAATGTTACACACAACTAACACGTTTCCAGGGAAAATTAAGATAATGTGATGAAGTTTAAATCCCTAAAATTGTATCACTACAGCTGCACCTTTACAGACACATTTAACATAAGAACACACTTTGTTATATACAGATACAAAGTATTAAAGAAAAAATAAGACTGTAGCTGTGCAGTAGCAGTTTGAAATGATAAATTCACAGAATGAGATGCATAAAATGATTTCAAACACAGTAAAGTTTTGGTCCTAATTATATATTCACTCAAGCTCTTTCTATGAGCTTATTGGAACAACTACATGGATATGCAGTGGACAGAAATGGAGAGGGAGAAGGCCAGAGTGCACAGAGCTGGTGCATTTCCAGACACAATCTAAAATAAGCACAGAAAAAAGTGATTTTAAAAAGGCCATTTTCTCCTCAAGAACCATGAGGCAAGTCTTGACAGATACATGAATGAAATTCTGCTCTGCTCATCCCTAAACATGGAAAGAAAACTGTTATGGAAAATATGGATCATACTTTTCTACAGAATTTTCTGTTTGTGGGGACACAGGATGAAATAAGGGACATGAGTTATTCTGACAGCCTGTGCTACCTTAAAACCCACAGAAGTTCTTCTCAGGAATGATCATTACCTGTAGTTCTGGATGTGTGTGTAGGAATTCTCCATTTGCACAAGCTGAGATTTAACAATAGTATCTCTTAGTCCAAACTTTGGTTCTGATAAGATTGAGGCCTTGTTCGAAGCCATGACACGGGAGGCCCGGACCTGTTCAGTTCTCACTTCAGGCTTGTGTTTGTTATGCCTGCAAATGAAAGCAAAACTCCAGATGAAGCCCAGGCTACCCACACACCCTAACTAGCATACTTCTGCCACCAAGGTCTTGATTCACATTCTTCTGTCTGTTCACTAAAGACAGATAATGTTTGGGATAAGCCACAAGGACTGAAATGAGCATTTCTTAGCAGGGTTGAGATCTCCAGACAAAAGCAGTTTAACTAACTGAAATAACTAATGGTCTTCCCCATCCCAGTGCAGCCTGTTGATGCAGAGCAGGCCTTACTCACACCTGAATAATGATAGAAACCCTGTACACCTTCCCTACCTACTGGAGCAAGAAGATGGAAATCTCATCTCCCGCTGCCTCTGCTCAGCCCTTCTGACCTAAGCCAGAGAATGAAGAACTGTGTTTGTTTATAAAGCCTTCTGGTGGAAATCTTCCAGCTCTGCCCAGAGTGGGTGGAGGTAGAGGTGGTTTTACTTCGTGTCTCCTGGCTCTGCAAACTCCTTTTGCAACAGGAATAATGCCACAGCTTGGGAGTTCCCACCAGCAAGTGGATGGTATAAATTTAAGGTCAGCAACCAGTGCCAAGGACAGCACACAGACAGACTCTGAAGGATATGCATCAGGGTCCACAAAGTTCTGGGAACTGGAAAAAGAAACTGTAACATTTCAAGAGTGTATCTATGAGACACAGTGGCCCTGAGCCAAAGCTCTCTGAGTTCAAAATAAACAATGCTAGCAGGTCCTGTTCCACTCAACAGCCAAAATATGCCCAACTAGGGGACTAGCAGGATTGTCTCTGAGGGAGTGGGGTGAAATTTCCACTAACGTTTGGACGAGCATGCTTATGCTGAACTTTTTCTTTCTTAACTAGGATCTGCAGATTCTCACCTCAAAAAGCTGCCAGCTTCTGCTTTAGACCCCCCCACCTCTGCGCACTGGCCCGCCACGGCCAGCAGCAGATGGAACTGATAACGTGGCCGCAGGATTGCTGCAGCACAGGGCACAGAGCTCACCCACTGGCACCAGGGACAGCCCCTTCCCCTCAGTGTCCAGGAAACCCAGATCACCAGAAAACACAGATAATCAGGAAACTCAACCAGAGAGCTCTCTGCACTTTCTGTTTCTTTCTTTAGACATCAAAACACCAACCATTTTCCACCCCAGTTCATTCCATCCTTACGCAATCAACCAGGACCCAGAACGCTGGTGTTTTATGTGTTCACTGCCACTATACAGAGACCCTCTGAGGAGGGAGGAGCAGCTAAACCAGCACAGAAATGTGGCCACCACAAGGAGCTGATGTGCACAGCTCCCTTCAGCTGCAGCACCGAACCTGCGCACGACAGAGACGCCGTACCTGGGAGTGCTTCTGTCAGTGCTGTCGTGGCTGCAGCTCTGACTGACTGCAGCCTTTTTTCCATTTTGTTTGACACCTTCAGAGCCAACCACTTCTGGAAAAAAAACCAAAAAGTTTCACTTTAAACACAAAGCGTTCTTCAATTTATCAACACGCTTATGTAAACACCGGCAAATATCTGTGGGCAGAATATAATTTAGATTTGTGTGGAAAAACAAAGTGCCTCACAGTCTCTCTTTCAGCTATCTGAGAGATTTAGCTTACTTTGACCAACTGTTCTGTGATGATGCAGCTTCCCCTGCAGAGGAAGAACTGACAAGAGCCACAGAGAGCAGAAAAACCGCTGTCACTGTGAGAGCACTTGCTGTTGGCTTTCCCCTACAGCTAAGCTAAAGCAGGACTTAGCAGCACAAAATCCAGAGCTTTACCCTGGGAATCTGAAAAATGTATGTTAATAGCAGATTTTTCCTTTCTGAGGTAAGACAGTAAATACAAAGAAAGGAAAAAGAGGGGAAACAAACAAATCCCACAGCACCTTTTAAAGTGTTTCTACCCATCTGCAAATACCAGATAGCAAGGCACAGGTGTCTTTCTCCTCAGGGTTGGGCAGTATAAAGCCAACCCACAGACCCACTGAACCTCAGCATAAACATCTGCCTCAATGCAAACTGCACAGTCCTGAAACAGCAATGGGGCTGCTACCACACAAATCTAACTAACCACAGGTGTGACATTAAATGCATCACACTACCTCAGCAAAATCTGACCAGGCTTTCAGCATTTTGTTTCAGTTACAACATTCTGCTCCTACGAGTAGCAAAATAACAGTTTAAAAAGGAGGATTCTAGGGGAGGTCTCCGTGTTTAACCTTAAAATCATGCTCCTTAGCACACAAATCTAATGACGATGTAGAAATTGTTAAGGTTGTTGGGTTCTAGGCATTCAGCTGAGCTTCTTCGGTGAACGCAACCCAGAAAAAATTAAGACATTACTGCTGTCACAGAACATTCTGCAAGAACAAGAGCTCAAACCAGAAAATAGAACTTGCAGTACTTCACCCAGGCCTTGGGATACAAACCAACAGGCAAGAAGTGGCCAAATTCTCAGCCTGGAAAACCTCTTCTGCCCAAGAACCCTCTGAGAATAGACTGGATAAGAGGATTTCTCAGAGCTTGGACGCAGAAGAACACGTGACTTAAACCTCACTGCAGATCACACAGCTCAAGTCACACAGAATTGACCAGGAGCACACAGAGATGCACTGGGGAGTGTGGGCCCAGGGAGGTGGGACACAGCATTTTCTCCATGAGTGTTAAGAACTCAGTTACTACTCCTTGGACTTCTGAAAGCTCTCCTGATAACGCCCATGCAATATCCCTTGAGAGTGAGTGAGGGAAACCAACCCGAACTTTCACCTCAGTGGACAATGGTTACTTTTGTGACAAGAAGGGAGCAGAATCCCAGGCTTTATTACTCACGTGGGACCATGCCGCTTGCCAGTATGCAAAAGGCATTAGTGCAGAATGGAAAGACGTGTGAGCCTGCTGCTGACACAACTGCTACATGATCCAAAGATCAGTTATACATCACACCTTGCATTCTAACCTCGTGGGTGGAAATCAGCTTTAGGGAGGATTCTCAGAAGAAAGAGATTAGCCTTGGAAAAGAGCTGTTTCCTTTAGCTAAATTTGTATCTAGACATAGATTTCTGTAGCCAGAGGGATCTATATGGTAGCACTCTGAAGTGGAATAATGACCTTGTTCAATAATTGAAGTGAGCACAGAAATACAGAGCTACATGCAGAGATTACAGGAGGTCTCAATTGCACAGGATTTGCAGTTAAATGAGATTTAAGCAGTAATAGAGGCATTCATGTTAAAAATGTGCAGTGAAATTATAGTACTGTTCTACAGCAGGAAAGTGTATATCATATCTCCTGGATAAAGTAGGGTTCAGGGTCAAAGGGGAGAATTAAATCAGCCTTCATGCAGTGAGAAGAGCCGAGCCTAAACGCAGCAGGGTACAGCAGAAACGGCAACAGTCAGGTTTTGAATCCCACACTGACTTCCAGGAACTGCTCTAGCTCTGCATCTTCTCACACGGGCACTCTGCAAAGCAGGAAACGGCACCGAGCACCGGGAGCGGCGGGGCCGCCGCAGCCCGCGCCCACCCGCGGAGGAGGCGCCGGGAGAGCGCGTCCCGCCCGGCGGAGCCAGCACGGGCGCACGGGGCGGGCACCGGGTGGCAAAGCCGCCGGAG
>WBMZ01003234.1:0-58196 GCA_013400975.1 Atrichornis clamosus
CGGCCCGGCCCGGCCTGGCCCGAAATGAGCGGTAAGGACGCCCGGCTGCCCGGTTCGGCCGCCGCGGTGCAACACGACACCTGCGGGCGAGCGGGCGGGCGGACGGCCCCCGCGGTTGTGCGGCAGTGGCGGATGGGGGAGAGCTGCAATGGCTGGGGGGGGAAAAAGCTGTAGGGCAGGAGTCGGAGCGCTGCCAGGCCCCTCTGTCGGTGATGCGCTCTCGGAGGGGGGTCGCTGCGGCCCCGGAGGTCGCGGTGGTCCCGGAGCCGTGAGGGGAGCAGGACGCCCTGCGCTGGGAGGTCATCGGAGCCCGGGTGCTGAAGCGCAAGGCCGGGAGCTGGGTGCCCCGGAAGAGCATTCTCTGCCCCGGCGGTGGGAATCCGGTGTGTGCACCTTTGCCGGGCGCTTTTATGAAACACTTAAAATGGAGAGAGGCTTAATGGTTTAAATAAAAAGAAATGGTGTATCTGTTAGGCAAGCGGTGGCGGTATCCTCAGGTTTTCAGGTGTTGCTATGTTTAGATCAGCTTGTCACGATCCTAGCGATGATGCAGCGCTGGTAATTTTGCTACACGTTTATGGTGACTGTAATGAGCATAATAAGGTTTCTACAGTCTCCTCAAATAGACACGTTGGAGAAGCTCACCACCCTTGCTAGGGGAAGGAGGTATTCCTCCCGTTGGTGGCATTTTTAGGACAATAATAAACAGTGTGGTGAAACATCTGTTTCTTCGGTTCAGTTGAGTTAAATCAGTCTTTACTGAGTTTGACGAGACATGTTTCAATAATAAAGTAACACAGTTCTGCGTTTGTTTCTTGTCCCATAATGCTGCTTTTCCACTCATTATATAAGAGAATTTATATATAAGAGTATATTGAAGATTTGAGACCTACCCTTACCAACAGTCCAGTCATTAACATTCATAATACAGTGATTTGGATGAAGTCAATTCCATTTATGTGCAATATGGGAAATTAATGCTTGCTTAATATGTACTCCTAATGCTGCTTTTTGCTGGTACTTTATAATAACTCTCACCTCATGGTAAAATACACTGGTTTTGTCATGCAGCAGTCTAGTCAATACCTAAAAGCATGAAAATCCCTCTTGCAGTGGAATTCTTCCTCATTTCACTGAAGGAGAGCAATCTTCACATTAGTGAAGAAAAAAAAGCAACGTTTTTATAGTGTATTAGCATTTTATCTTCAGGTAAAATTTTGGAGGTTGTAATATGCTTCCTGTCAAGAAATCAGTAATTTTACCGTAAAACACAATGTTCATTAAAAATACATGTGAAGTCTGCCAACTTTTTGTCCCATGCTTGCCATTGAGTGTTCCTCTACAAATTTCATTTCACGGCCACTTGGAAATCTAATTAGAAGTAAATTAGAGTTGTCAATTATTCAAAATACATTTTCATTAATTATGGTACTTCAAAGTGCTAAAGATGGGATGCAAGTTTTGAAACTACTGATTTAACTCTATTCTAACATGGCAATACTTTTTCAGGTTCATACGTTGCTTTTATGTCTTTATTTTTGTGGCTGTTATATTATGGTGTACTGAAAACAGCTTTGTGGATCAACCTTTGTACTGGATTGGAGATAACTGCTTCATGTTTGTGAGGGAGATTAAAGTGCTAAATAAGTAAAGTTTAAAAAGGTTGTTAAACAATATTCTCTAGACACTTAAAGCAAAACAGAAAAGCCAAATAGAGTCACCAGTTCACAAAGAAACCAGCTGCTCATGGGAGTTCTGTCATCCCTCGAGGACATTGTGTTCTGTAAGAAGTTTGAGTAAATGTGTTAATTCTCAATTTACTTGAAACTTACATAGTTTTAAATTGTGAGTTTAATAAAAGTGACAGTGGTTTCTATTAATTATAGAAAAACTGGAAGTAAGCAATGCCAGATACAAGTTGAGTAAAATCCGCCTTCTTATGTAAGAATTTAAACCATTATTTGTTTCAATGGCAACTTACAACAAATATACCTCCATTATTGTTGATCTTTTTGAATTGATTGTAAGCTAATGCTGTGAAGCACTATTTGAGTTTCTCTTATGCTGCTTTTCACTTCAATTGCTTTTTACCACCTCATACTCAGGAGAAACTTTGAAACATTTTTGAGTTTCAGATGAGCAAAAACACTGGAAGAATGTTCCATTCTCAATTTATAGCTTACTGTAGTCCTTATATTCTTTTCTCTTACACAGTTCAATTAATCATTCAGTTAAGACCTTGTTCTAAAAAAGTCTCTTTACCCCCTCCCCCTGTTGTGGTTTAGCATTTGGTTGATAATAAAGCTGGTCTTATGCTCTTGTCACAAAACTTGTTCAAATTGTATTGTGTTTCAGTTTTTCTTTCATTGCTGAACTTCAGTGTTTGTTCCCTTGTGTATTTAAATCACAGCAATGTAAGGACATCCCTCTTGTACCTGTACAAATGTGCTTGCTCTGATAGAGACCAGTATCAAATGCTAAAGGGGCAACATAAGGGTAGGGCAGGCACACAGAAAAAACTTCCTTGTCCCTAGGTTCCTGAAACAGAAGTAATACTTGTGGGTTTTTGCAGGTCTTAATGATTACCTTTCCCAATCTGAACTTAATCTTTAGTTTCTATAGTGTTCTTAAAGCAAAGGGTTACACAATTTAGCTGTGCATTTTATAAGAAATCCCCTTAGCTGTTTTAAAACTTACCTAGTGAATTAGTTTACTGTCTGGTTCTTGCAAATGAGAAACTATAAATTACCTATCTTTCCATTTTTAGGCAGTTTATGGGTTGGGGTTTTTTTTTTTTTTGCAGATCCTTTCCTATTTCTCTGCTGACAGCCCTTTTAACCATCTTCTGGTGGAAGAATCCTGGGCTCTTTAATCTTTCCGGATAAATGGGTAGAAAGTCATTGTAAAAATTTTTTTTGTCCTTTACTAGTTCTGTGTGTTCTTCCTGAAAGGTGGAATCAGACATATTGCTCAAGGATTTGAGGTACAGTGTGAATTTAGACGACAGCATAATGATGTTTTCCGCTTGTTTTCTGTTCTGTTAGTAATGATTTTCTAATGTTTTCTTTCTTCCTGCAAATGCCAGTAAACAACACTTGGCTGGTATTTCTTTGGAAATATATGTAGGAGCTGCATTTTATGTTTATTTACATCTGATTTAGGGCTTATCCCTGTAAATAGATACTTCTGGTTTTGTCCAGGTGCATCACTTCTCACTTCCCAACACTATTCCTTCTGGTTTTTTATCATTTGGTCGTTGAGTACTGTGAGATCCTTTACAGCTCATTCAGAACAATTTCTCACCTTGCTGTTCATTTTCTTTTCTGGAAGCTTTGTTTAATACGTTGAACAGGTTCATTTGGTCACTCAAGGTACTTCAAAAGCTGATCATTTACTTCTCTTTGTTTCCTGTTCTCAAATCAGTTATTCATGAAAAGACCTTTTCCCTTTTTAACCAAAGGTAGCATTACTTCTTTAAGTCTTTGAGAGGTGTTGTCAAAAGCTTTTTGAAAATCCAATTATGCGACTGTGTTCTTTGAAGGTATCTGATTTTTCAGTCAATGTTCTTACCTACAAATGCCACCTTAACACATCCTGTTGTGTCCTTTTTATCTAAGCGTCTGCAAACTCTTTTCTTTATGATTTGCATGGTACAAGGATCACCACGGTATCATGACTTTTCCCAGTAGTAGGAACAGACTTACTAGTTGGTAATACACTGGCTTTTCCCAGGGACCTTAAGTTAGTGTCTCATTTGCCACCTCCCACTGCTGTGGTACTGAGACTGCTTTAGGTGATAAGACCATGGTAAAAGAACAGCAATGTTGTATGTCATTTTCTTTATAACTCTTAACTGAATACTATCTGGTTTTAGCAATTTGTTTCAAATATTTTTGTTTGTTTGTTTCTGTTTTATAGTTTCTTCTATTGTCTTTTCATCTTGGGGCACTTCTTTTGACTTGTCATGTGTTAAGTTTTGACATGAGCTCTTCTGTGAGCTTATTGACAAAGATGGGAGAAATATCTGCTGGCAGTTCTTTTTTTTTTTAAATCTTGTTTCTGGTTTTGTTCAACTGTTTTTTAGATTTCAAAGAGCACCCTTGACTATAATTTTATCTGTACAGTTCATTGCCTTTGTTTATCCATGTTATCTTGTATATTTTTCACAGAGACTTTGCAGTTCGGTATGTTCTTTCAGCTTTATCATTAAATGGTGCTATACTGAATATTTCTGTAATCCACTTAGGTCCTGCTCAGGTTCCAATGATGTCCCCAAATGGTTCAGTGCCTACTATTTATGTGCCTCCTGGATATGCCCCACAGGTATGTTGCTTCACTTGCTTCTTATTTTATTTCTTTTCATGCAAATTATGGGAGTGGAACCATAATGGCTAATTTAGTAAAATAATTTGTTAGGTTTCAGTCACTGTGAACAAGGAAGGAAATAAAGGAAGGTGTCCCACAGTATCTCTGAGATGGGAGACTTCTCATGCTGTGTGTGTGCCTGTTCAGTTATATATTAACTACGTACGTGACAATAACAAGCACAGTTCCTTGTTGAGTTCAGAATCCTAATGTACTAGATGCCCTCAGAATATAAACTACACTTATGACCCAAATAGCTCCTTGTGCAGGACCTCTACTGATTTCTGTGTTAGTTCATATTTTCTCTTGGCAGCAATATAATTTTATATATGTACATAGTTCATGTCTGGGAAGTTCCCTGCAGATAAGGAGAAGAAGGTCAGATGAAAAAGTACTGCAAATAACATGGAAAAAATGTCAGCTGTCCATTGGGAATAAGTTGTCATATAAGGGTGTTTCCACCACTTATCTTAAAATGGGACTCTCATTTTTTCACTGCTGTTTGATTCCTAATTTAGATGCCTGGAAATTAAATGTGAGCTAGATAACCTGGACATCCTTTAAAGTAGATTAAAAGGACGATTTATTTCTCTTGGCTCTCTGACGTGTATTATGAGATGTGTGGCCTTCTAGATGATGTCTCTTTATTCCCCTCAGCTGTAGAACAAGTGGAGGGGTTAGTAGGTCAGATCTGGAAGTCAGAGCAGATGAATACCACTCCCCATAACGTAAGCCTCTCTCAAGACATTTTGTTGTTCTGACCAGTCTACCTCTAACTCAGTGTGCATCCAGTGGTGTACACCAGGAAGGGACTACAACATGTAAAACATAGTCAAAAAGCCCACAGTGTCTAGCAGATGTTGGACAAATTATCTGAACAGCATTAAAAAAATTGTCCTCTAGCAAAAGGAAAGGTTACTAGGGCAGGCAGACTACTACTCTGATTTTATCTTTCATCTGTTGAAAGTTGTCTAATAAGTTGATTCCCTGTGTCCTTCGTAGTTGAGTTCCCAAACAGGCAGAAGAAAAATTACGTTAAAATAATCACAAAAGTCCATATATCTTCAGGTCATAGTAAAAAGTCTTGATTCCTATTAGAATTCATTTTTAAAGAACTGAAAGAAGTTTTGAGCTAAGCGATAATCAGAATTTTACCATATTTCTTATTTAATTTCAGTTGATGAAGGTACATATTTTTAAAGTTGTGTATCCCATGCCAATCTGAAAAATATTTTTAAATTAGTTTATCCTTCCTTTGAGGACAAAGATGCTGATGGGCTGGGCCTTGCTGAGGTGCTTTCATGAGCCTTTCAATGGAGTTTGTTGGGGCAAGCAGGTGTTGTTTTAACACAGTGCTCTGAGCTTTGAACTGAAAGTGCCTCACATCTATCCAGCTCAGTACAGGTGGAATGAGCTCAAGTCTGTTGTTTTCATCTGAGTAAAAGTACTGTACTCCAGGAGAACCTGTAGTTTATAAGCCTTCTGCAGTGTTTGTTACTGACAAAACATACCAGCCTTTGAGGTTTATGATGAAAGTTCCTGTTTCAAGGCAGAAGTTTTGATAGTAGTCTTGCAAACAGGAAAGTCTAGCATTATTGAGCTAAGAGTTTTCTCAGACTTACTTCAGTCCCAGCAAAGTAACTTCCATGGTTTCTTCAAGCATAGTATATTTTTAAATGCCAGCAACTGCAGCTATATTTTGAGATGAATAGGAAAACAGCTCAATGTCCAAAGCCATCAGCCTGGAAGAACTTCAACAAAACCATCTTTTGTCTCTCCATTTTCATTTAGTTCTTTTATGCCTCTGCTTGCTTCAGTTCCGGTTTGGCAGTGGTACAGCATACTGTCCTCTGTTAGAAGTTGGGGATAACCACTGAATAAAAGGTTTTTTTCTTATATCACGTAACTAAAAGCAATTCATCAGCTGATTTGCTTTTCCCTTCCTCTTCTTTTGAAACTGTAATTGTAAAACTCTGAAAGAAAGCACATCTTTATTCATCCTCTCTGAGCTGTTTATATTCACTGTCTGTCGTGAGTTTTCCAGTGATATTTGTTTGGTTCACTCAACCAAACAGGTCTGTGACAGAACCATGTTTTGCTAGCACAATTAGGATAATAGACAACTTGCTTATTTTAACTTAAAATTACATACTTAGCATGATACTCTGACTGCTTTTGGAGGGTTTTTATCTGTGCAGTTGTCTGCTGGAGGCCTACTATTAAGCAGATGTTTGATCTGGAAACACAGTTACAGACTTGTTAAACATAAGGTCCCTGCTGTTATAAATTGGGTGACTATTTCTAAGTTACTTAGGCTATTGGCAGGAATACCAAGGAAACAAGTTAAAAACTAAGTAGCTTGTTTGTTTTTTAATGGAAGCTGCTTCCTACCTAATCTGAGCCTGCTCATAAAATCATAAATTGCAGTATTTTGAGGTTTTTGTAAGCAAAAAGAACTTAAATAATTAAAACTACATTTCAATGTTTAGAGAATTTCATTGGACAGCAGAAGTTCTAGTTGTATTTACTGCTAATGTATTCTGCCTTTAGGATACCACACAGCTATCATTACACAGATACGAATAGTGTTTTCTTTAATTACACTTACCCAATAAGGGACAATTTATGTAAACTGAAAAGAACCCATTTTTTAAAGTTGTATGGTATGCATGTTTTTTAAAGCTGTGTTCACTTCAGTAATATATTAATTTCTTAATATCTACTTATGTAAATAAAGTGGGATCAGCTCCATTGTGTACATATTTCTGTGTCTTCTGAATGTTATTGCATATGCAAAGAGATCTTCATTCTACCATACCAGAAGCATGCAGCTCTATCTACAGCACTATTTCCCTCAGCACAGTGGTGAAGTTCTGAAACCATTTCCTAGATCAACCTCACCTTGCGTTGGTTCAGCTAGCATTATAATTTTGGGGTGTACAAATTAGATGCTGTCGGAGAAAACAAAAGCACACATCAACCCCTAATGGAATCATGGTAAAACCAGTGATCCTCCAGGCAGCTTTCTGTCATGGACATGGTGGAAGCATTCACACCAGGGCACAGGGCTAAATCTAGCCAAGCATAATACCATTAACCTTAAACAGTGGAGCTGAAAGCAGCTGGGCACTAAGTGTTTTGATTATTGATCTGTTCCTGTTGCACCAGGATGTTTATTGGTGTATGTGTACATGTCCCCATCTCATTTCAAATGTCAGTGAAAACTTATGTCATAGGGTTGCTTTGTCCCCTGCTATTGAATGTAGTTGTGATACTCCATTCTTCTCCCCCTTTTCTGGATAAATGATTTGTCTAAAAACTTACACTGCAGTTTCTGCTGTGACATTATTCTATAGCATTTTGTTAGGAAATGAAGAACAACTTATTCTTTGGCATCTCATACACTAAAGTTACTGATACCACACAAGTCAAATTATGCTAAGATTATCCCTAGGTGTCACCAACAGTAGTGTGTTTATGTGAATTTACCAGTACTGATACAAACATTTAGAGAGAGTAATGATGTGAGGTGCTTCAGGGGCAGAACCCTTGTTTCAGGTCTAGTTGATGACCCACTCTTGTTTAGTGAAGAGCATTTTTTGCTTCAGTACTTTCTACAGTTCGTGCCCTTGTGCCTACTCTCCACCAGAGCCCTACGTGCACAGCCCAGACATGCTAGAAGTACTGTGCACAGGACACCTCAACTGTGTGCATCTTAAAAATTCTCACCATGGCATTGCATATGCTACTGTCATTTCTTGGAACTTCCAGCAGTATTCCTAAGGGCTGCACTCTGGTCCCTCAGATGAAGGCTGTCCTGTCACATCTCCCATTTGCTAATTTTTCACAAGCTCCTGCACTGTAGAGTCTGGCAGAGGCTGCCACAAAGGTCCCTGCTTTCTGAGTAGCATGTGATTTCCTTCAGGGTTCAAGATCTCTTAACAGGTAGAGGGATAGGGGGAGGAGAAGGAAAAAAATATTTAGAACTACTTGACTTGTGAAGGAGTTTTGAGAGGGTTGACTACCATCCTGGTGGTTTGTTAACAGCTTGATGCAAATGGTGGCTTCTGCACAGTACTGAGACAGTATGGCAAGTGTCTCCTGGGTTTGTGTTGGTGGACTGAGTTGGGGACAAAGCAAAATCCAGACGCTTCTTGCCTTTTCTCTCACTTGGTGCAGAGTGAGATCTGTCAATTCACCAGTTTATTTCTAGGGAGCAATCTAATTGTTATGCTATAGAACAAATCCTACAGCAGTATAGCATACAAGCAATGTGAATGAAGGTGGAAGTGGGACCCTTGTGAGGAGCTGGGCACTTGCCATAAATATACCAGGTTGTTTGTATGACACTGTTATAGTCAGATATTTTTAACAGTTTTCTTTCCCACCACATTGAGAAATTAATGGCATTGCTGCAGTTAATACATGTAACGTAGATAGCCCTTCAATTGTCCCATATTTTTTTTCTTGGTATTTCCGGGTTTTCTTTCCTCAAATTTAAGGGGTTTACTGTTCCTAATTTTGTTTAAGTATCTATAGAAACATACTTTTCAGATTGTCATTTCTCTTTTGGTACGTGGTGTCTCTCACTGTACAGGTTATTGAGGATAACGGTGTTCGAAGGGTTGTGGTGGTTCCCCAGGCTCCAGAATTTCATCCTGGTGGTCACACAGTGATACACAGACCTCCACATCCCCCACTGCCCGGCTTCCTTCCTCTTCCAGCCATGATACCCCCTCCACCACGTCACATATACTCACCTGTGACTGGAGCCGGTGACATGGCAACGCAGTACATTCCACAGTATCACACTTCACAAGTCTATGGGGATGTGGGTAAGTAGCTCATCAAATATTGCAAGTTCTGTCAAAGGGAATAATGTTCTGCTCATTTCCAGCATCTCTTAAGCTGTTGTGTGGGCTTTTTCTGGCAAGACTTAGAGCTTGAATGGGAATCACACACAACGAATTTTATGTGGATACCAGCCTTGATTTGCCTGAAGCTTATTATTCCAGAAGTTCTTTTACTTTATTTTGCTTGTCTATTCAGTGATCCACTATGCATAGAGATTACTTCTGACATGTATCAGTTACAGATTTTCCCAGGAAAGCAATGCAGAAAGTGATTGTAGTGGTTCAACATTTAAATCCATACCTGAGCACTGTTCTGAGATCTCATGTCTTGCAAGCATCCTGTTTGAAGCATGAAATAGGAACTTATTATTTATTAAGGAAAAAAGTGGGCCCTTTCTCATAAAACTATGCATTTAACTGAATGTCCCTTTGAAGTCCAGTTGGAGTAATGAGGTGCCACTAACCTAAACTTAATGTAGTTGAAGCCATCTTTGGTAGTACTGTTGACACCTGCCTTTACTATGATTTAGTGGCAAAGTGTGAGTGTGTCCTAAGTCAGGGATTGGGTTGTTAGATTAGTATTTACATTTTTGGTAGACTTGCTTTTCTTTAGATAAGGCAGGTGCTGACCTTGAAAGACTTTCAGAGAGCAATTCTAGTTGCTGTTTTTAGAGAAAGCTAGAAGCTGTGGAGGGGTAGGCTAAACACAACTTTTCAACATTCTATGATACTACTAAAATAATGTAAAAATGGCCTTTATATAGTTGCTGAGCTTAAATACTCATGATGTCCAAAGTAGTTAGATAAGAATATACTGGTGTCTTGATCTTCCTGAAATTCTTAGTATTTCTGTACTCCTAAGTTGTACTTTATTTCTTCTTGCACTACTTTGATAGCAGTACATTACTAGATGCTCTTTGGGTGCTTATTTGTAGTTCCGTTAATTTCTTGATTTCCTGTAGATGGCAGTTGTTTACTTTTAGCTTGCTAAATTAAGAAATTGATAATTAAATGCATAAAAGATAAAAGATGCTTATTAATGGAATAATAATTTTTTAGATTTCTGCTGCCAGGTTATATAATTTTAAATATTAATTCAGGGATAATTTGCTAAACTGCTAATGTAAAAAAAATTGATGAAGTGGGATTATTTATGTTTGCTTCGTTTTCAATATATATGTAAGATGCCCTTGGGTTTAGGAAGTTAGAGGTCTAATACTGTAATTTGTTATTTATTTGATACAGATTTCATATTTAGTTCTTGATCTCTGACTTCAGCTATAGCTTTCAAAAGTCAAAACGCACTGTAGTTAGGCTCCTATATGAGGAATCTAAATTTAAGGGAAAAAAACCAACCAAACAAAAAAACCCCCAGATGTTCATAGAGCATGGTAGTTCTCTAACAGGAGCACTGAACTCTCTAATGGTAGTGAAAAATCACATTTCTAAATAGTCCCAGCTTATCTAGAAGTCCTCTGTCAAACTTTTTGGGAATTAAGCTGGCCTTAAAAAAAGCAGAAACTGAGAAGTTCTCTAGTTTTTTAAAGTTTTTATCCTTGCCATGGAAGTTTTTATTTGATCTTACTTGCAGTACTTGCTAGCTCATAAGGAGTAACAAATAATGAATGTATTCTTCAGACTGATTGATTCAACTTGCCTGAAAATGAGCAAATTCTATGCTGATTTTGAAGTATGTATCTTTGAAAGCTTTCATCTTTTATCATAGGCAGGGTTACACTGAGGAGAGACTTGGTGCCATGTAGTACATAGTTTTAAAGTCTTGAGTCAGTAAACTGTTTCAAAGCATAAAGGTGAAATGAATACAAACATTAGAATTGGACAGAAAAGTTCATCAGTTTGTAGTTTAATATTATCATTAGTCTGGTAATGACTTTTTTCCAAAGCTACTTTCTGACTTAGAGAAGAGACTTCAGTGATACTGCAGGTGTGTATAGGTATAGTGTACTTACAAGACCTAGCTATACTTCACTGTTTTAGTGTCTTTCCGTTGCCCCATATATAACGGGTTCTATATTTCTATGCTTTTATGGGGTTTTTTCCCTGTTGATTCCTGCTAAAGCATGATTAAAGTAATAGAGCTCTGGTTGCATTCCAAAACTTAAACGAATGGATTTTTTTATTTGACATTAGATCAAACCTCCTCCAGTGTAATAAAGTAGCACATTTTTTTCTGTACCTTATAGCTCAAGGAAGATTATGGAAACATTTCAAGAATAATTTTTAAGTGGAGAAAAGATAGGGGAAAGAAAGATTACACTTGCTCCCCTATCATATTGTTAATGTCCATTTAGTGTGTATCAGTTTACCTGGTGGACACTTCAGTTTTCAAATAGGAGTAGAGATACCAGTTTTACACACAGGTGTGCATTTAACTCATGGAGCATTTTAAAATAGACTTTTAATTAGATTCTGTTGTTAGTGATTTTTTTTTTCTTCTTTCATTTAGATACTCTGCCTGCTCATGGAAGATCCAACTTTAGAGATGAAAGGTCTAGTAAAACATATGAAAGGTTACAAAAAAAGTTAAAAGATCGACATGGAACTCAGAAGGAAAAGTTAAACAGTCCTCCATCATCTCCTCAGAAATGTCCTTCTCCTACAAGTGAACATAATGGAATTACAAAAGGACAAGATGCAGCTGGTATAAGCACAGGTTCTACCAAATGCAAGTCTTTGGGTAGAGGAAAAAGCAATTCTCAGATGGACACAGAAGTAGAAGGTAAGTGTTATCAAAAATAATACATACACACGCCTACTAATACATGGTGCAGATCCAGTGTCTGACTGAGCATAGCATTTGTAGATTGAACACCACATTTTTCAGTCTTGAGTAGCAACCTGTAACTGCCCTGACTTATGTACGATGGAGTTAAGGGTGATCGACCTGCACATCACGTGAGTATGTGGGCCTAAGAGAACAAAAACTGCTGACATAGAAGTCTCCATGTAAATTTGAGAAAATATTATGAGTCATACTTGATAACACTGTTTAAAGAAAAATCTCTGCTTTGTCCAGAGTGCTTGCATTTTAAGGAATCACTAAATATTGATGGGCTGCTTGATGTTGTAGAAAACACGGAAAGAATCAAGTGTCTGAATCAGGAAACCTAGATTCAACTTAATAAAGACAAAATTTTGTAAAAGAGATACTGCTGTTACATAAAATACACCCATCCCTACCAGCTCACTGTTGAAAGGCCCTTGTGGTAAAAGGCTGATCCTCACATTAGTCCCTGTGAGTTTATGTTTTCTAAGACACTACTGTGTAGGGAGTGGTTTTATTATTAAAATCTTTATTTCACTGGAAAGCTTGTGATCTCATAGATGGACTGAATAGAGTCAGTCATACAGTTGTCAAGTCTGAGGATGTGTCACTATACAACTTCAGGGTCACTGGCATAGCCCTTCAGATGCTGAACACAACATCAAAGACTTGTCATCAGTCAAGGGCAGAATAAGGAGCTGTAACTGGTGATGCTGAGGGAAACAAACCGTGATTTTTCTCAATTCTCTGAAGTTTGCTTTGAGGTGATAATTTTGTGACAATATGTGTTAGATTGCTGTAAAGCTAAAGGATTGTGAGGAAAGTACATCTAATAAAACCCAGGAAATCTCAACCTGTGAGAGCTATTTAAAGACGTGTAGATGATACCCTGTGAAAGCTTAGTACCAAAGGTCACCTTTGAGGTACAGCCTAAAGTCAGAAGTTGGGAACTATTGGTCCAAACTTGAATACTTGTCACTACAGTTGCAGAGTGACATTTGTCTTGGCTTCAGTTTACTTTCTGTTAGTTAGGGTTTATCTGTGAGCTAACTTTACCAAGGCACAGGTGATAAAATGTACTGTTGTTCACATGTTACAAAAATTATGGTGATGTTTCCATAGAAGAATTTTACATGAAAAATGGGAAAGTCCACTTTTCAAAATTATTTCAGGAGACACTGGGGAAAATTATGTACTGAGACTTAGACTTGTCAAACAGAAGTCAGTGACTTAAGCATTGTCAGACAAGTCAGAAAAGTACTTGAGTCATTTCAACGGCATAAACAGTCTTAGAAACAAAGTTATAAACAGATTTGATCTGTGTTCTTCAAAGAATTTTGTCAGGCTTTGTTTTTCTTTTATGTTTCATATAAAGCAGGTTAAATGAATTAAAAATGCCTGGCCACACCTTCAAAACTGAGTAACATGTTCACTTACACTATTGAGATAATAAAATTTAAATACCATGTGAGAAAAAGTGCATAAAACACTTTCTGTAAGTGTTTTATAAAGCTCAGCTATACCTTCAGCTGAAACAAAAAACACTTACATTCTTTCCCTTGCAATTGACGGAGGCCAGCAGTGTTACCAGTAGGCTTCCAGCTGGTGTGCAATAACATATTTAAACTACTGTAGCTTGACCGCATCTGCATCCTAAGAGAAATCTATGGGAAATATCTTATCCAAGATCTTAAGTTCTCCAGAGCAGCAGTTGGTTTAAAGTTACACATTAATAAATGATAACCAGGCTTTCTGTACTCCATAAAGCATAGAAGGGATTTAGAAATAGTTTTATGTTAACAACTTCTTCAGAAGCTTTTCTGGTTGTATGTTGCCCTAGATGAATGCAAGTTAGCAAGATGTTCTATTTTATAAGTACTTTCCTCTGTGTGCAGTTGTTGAAGAGCCAAGTCACTGTAAAGTCACCGCACAATATTCATGGGTACTTCTTTTTTGCTTTGATTTTCTTTTTAAGAAAAGGATGAAGAAACAAAAGCACTGGAAGCACTTCTTTCTAATATAGCCAAGCCAGTGGTAAGTAACAAAAGCTGTCCATAAAATCAGAATGTATCTGTTGCTATTTTACACAGTTACACCTCCCTTTCTCTTTCCCAAGATTAAAGGGTCTTGAACTTTCCACAGTAAAGCAGATTCACTTAACTTTCAATCACTGAAATGTAAACGAAGTAATAGTTAGTATACTAACATTTATGAAGCTAAAACTGTCTTGGCACTTATGCAGAATTCTTCTTCTTGGCTGCTTTGTGAATCTCAGCATTAACAGAATTATTAAAAAAACATATAGAAAGAGATTGCAACATTGCAAGTAGCATAATGATGCTGCTTAATGGGAGATGCTGTTTAACATAATATTTTACTGTAGAATCTGTTCTCAAGTTCTTTTAACTTGGTTTAGTCTTAACTGTTCAGGAAGCAATTTTACACACTGTGTACCTCTAGGCAGGAGTGATGCCTGGCGAGGTTTTGGAAACATCACCAAAAATAAAGTTTTGGAAAACCTTATTTGCAAAATAAAGAAAAAGTATTACCTATTTCTCTTTAAGAGTCTCTGGCACCTCCAGGGAAGAGAGATATAAAATTCACCAAGGAAGGTGACTGTCAGCAATGGTCTTCTCACCTACCTGTTTGAAAAGCTACCAATTTATTTTCAGTTTATAAAACTAATTCATAATTTAGTGTAGATACTCTTTAAAGCATCGTTGCCAAATTCAGTAGCTTCTTGCATTTTAGAGCAGGCCTGTGGTTTTTTTCTTTCATTATCTTGATTTTCCCTGGTCCCATCCATTCTGTAAAGATTTGCATGTCTTTTTCAAAAATCTTTACCACAATCCTCAGTCCACCATCTTGCCTAAGTAAAAACAGTCTGTGTTCCCCATTGTAGAGTATTCCATACAACTGAAACTCCACGAAGAGCCTGCCATGGATTTGTCCAGTCACTCAGTACTTCCTCCATTCATCAGCTACATACCTTCTTTCCTTCACTTGGCAGGCAACCTGGCCCCAGCGTAGTGCCCTAGTCTTGATTCTTATTGCATATGTTGCTTTACAGCCTGTTGAGGAGAGAGGGCAAGAGAGCTGGGGCTGTTTAACGTGGAGAAGTGAAGGCTCAGAGGGGGTCTTATAATGGATATAGATATCTGCAAGGCAAGTGCAAAGGGGATGGAGTCAAGCTCTTTTCAGTGTGCCCAGTGTCAGAACCAGAGGCAATGGGCCTAAAGTGAAGCACAGGAGGTTCCCTGTGAACACCAGGAAACACTTTTTTGCTGGGAGGGTGACAGCTCTGGCACAACTTGCCCAGAGAGTTTGTGGAGACTCCCTCTTTGGAGATACTGAAAAGCTGTCTGGACGTAAGTTCCGAGCAACTGGCTTTACATGACCCTGCTTAAACAAGGAAGTTAGACCACATGAGCTCCAGAGGTCCCTTCCAACTTCAACCATTCCGTGATTCTGTGGTGCTCCAAGGGCTGAACAGGGATTGTAGGTATAGAGGAAGTCCTGCACGCTTGGTATCATGTTGTGTCCAAGCATCAGAACGGATTGGCGTGTCTTCAGTGCCCTTATGTCTTTGGTGGCTAAGCAGCATGGAGGTGGGAGCTGTCTGAAACAAATCTTACTAAAAAGGGTTAAGAGAGCCAAGATGAAGAAATGGAGAGGAGGTAGCTGGTTCCTGCTGTTGCTGTAGATAGCAATTGGGACCATCAAGTTCAGCAGCACCTAACAGAATGACCCTAGCAATTGGGGCTAGTCCAGGGGGCAATAAAAAGAATTTTTGGAGAAGAAATTGAGACAGAAAAGAAAGTTTAAGGATATGGAAGTGTCAAGGAGAAAGGAAGTGAGTGGCTAAGAGAGCTCTGACAAGGAGCATGGGTCCAAAGGACAGTCAAGGCTTGAGAGATCCCAAAATAGATGAGAAGTCTAAGATGGGAAAATGAGACCAGGAGCAAACAGAATAGTAGTTCTGAACTATTGGAAGAAAAAGATGGAGAGCAAGTAGCTTTTCTGTTTATTTTTATAAGCATAACAAAAGGATGATGAGAGTCTGAAAGTCTTGTTAGTAAGGCTGAGAGTGGTGGGAATAGTGGGCAGTAGTAGCAAGAGACTGAAACCACCAGAGAAATACGAAGATTGGTGAGATAAGTATACCAGAACTTTATTGAGAGGCTAAAGGGCTCAAGTCTGACGTGGAGTAAACAAAGAATACAGACTGGAATGAAGAACTGTTGATTAGGACCATACTTAAGAAGCTGGGGAAAGGGTCAGAAGGAGTTATGGCTGTAAGAAATGAATGTAAGTCTATACTCGATAGCGCTGCTTTTTATCCAGGACCTGGCGTGTGATCCATCTTTTCCACATTTCTCCTTTCTTCTGACAGCTAGGAGCTGCAAAGTCCTGCCAGTAGAGGTTTTGTCTTGCTGTCAGCTGTGCATCTCATCTCCACAGATGTTAGCAAACATCTATTGCTATCACTCTGTTAGATCAGGCAGTCAAGACTTGTGCAGCAGATCTGAAGGCTCCAGGCTTACTGTAAGATAATGCCAGAGAACATTTAAGGGAGTCATTTGCTATTAAAAATACTATTCGTTGCTATTGAATAACTTAGCATAACTAATTCATTACTAATAGATGACAACGTGGATGACCCTTTCTGTCCTCAGTGGAAATACGTGGACCAGTTCTCCAGAAGTTTGCACAGTCCTCTGCCAGTGGTCAGGGCATACAGAATGCCATGTAGATTGGGGTGTTATCAATGGCTGCATTGCCAAGGGGAACTCTGAGCTCTCTCTGAATGAGACTATGAGAAGAATGGATCAACTGGTGGGGTTTTCTGCTGTGCTGCTAATGACGTAGGGAAAAGAAATGTAGTGCCAGTACTGTTGTGTTTTCTTTCACTTCTTTCTGCCCTCAACGCTTAACCATCCATGCCTTTTAGGCAAGCACACCATTTCCTTTCCCAGCTATGTCCTTGCCTGAATGTCGTTGCATGTAGCTGTGTGCTTACAAATGATCTCTGCAGTCCTTAGAAGACATCACAGGCATAGGCAGTGGCAGTCTGCTACAGACTATATAGTGTACACAAGGCAAAAAGCCAAACTTCCAGCACTTGGAGAGGCTTATGCTTTATGAAGGCAAGGGACTGTCAGGGCTGTGAGTAGGTGGAAGACTAGTTGATGTTGCAGCTTGGGGAGAGTGTGGTGTGATGTGATAGGAGTCTATGTTACCTACTTAGGCTGTGCAGGATCAGAAGCAACCCTCTCACAGTTTCATGGAGGAAATGTTTTCATCACTTTCCCACCAATGAACCAGGACATTGTTTTTTCACACCTTCTCTTTGCAGTTCTCATCATAAATACTCCTGCAGGTTTTATATTAATGTTTTGGTTGAAGCAGTCACTGTGAGGATTGTGATTCCTGATGGATCATCAGCACTCTGTGTCCTGGGTGAACAGTGCTGGCACAGATAGTACTGGCTGTGGTGGTGATCAGATGATCATACAGGGTGCTGTCCAGTACAGTGTCCATTGCACCATATCCTGCTCCAGAAAGCCTGGAGTAATGCTGAAGGCTGTGACCTGTCCTGGGCTGTCCCATGTCTCAATGCTCAGGTCCAGGATGTGCACATCTAAATCAGGTGGTGGTCTCTGTCATGTACTTTCATTCAAAAATATCTTTCAGTTCTATGCAGTATGGGATGCATCAATTTTTGTTTCAAAACTGAGTGGATGTGGCACTTAGTGCCAAGGTCTAGTTGATAAAGTACTGTTAGGTCATAGGTTGGACTTGATGGTCTCAAAGTTCTTTTCCAACCTAGTTAATTCTGTGATTCTGTGAATTTTGCTACCTCTGGACTCCTATTAGATTCTGATTTCCTTGAACTTCTCCCTGTATGGATCCCTCATCCTTTCATAGATGGCAGTGTTGAGTTGGTAACACGAAACTGCCACTAGATGATTCTTCTACTTAGGGAGGTCCTGAACTATTTATACCTAGATGTAAGTTGGAGTGGTTTTGCAGACTGCATCTCAGCATTTGAGCAAAGTCTTCCCCAGCTGTCATGTCTGTTAACCAGATAACAAAGCAAGCAGAAGAGAAGACCTGAAAAGACAAAAGCAAAATGAAGAATGGCGCAGAAGACTGAGTTATATAGCATGTAAATCCCTTTGGAAGGAGCATCATATTTTATGGTTCTCTGTATGTTTGTGGACTTCTAGAATGTGATGCACCTCTAAGTATCTTGGGTCACTGTGAGTGCAATCCAGATTGCACTTGCTAAAACTGCTCTTTTGTTTGGCCCAGGTGGCACAATGAGGAGATCTACTTTGGCAAGCTGGATTGCTAATGGAGATGTGCCTACCGTCTTGCTTGCACACTGCTAGGGCCCGACTCAAGTACTGCACTCTGCTTTGCAAAGCACACAGTGCTCAGAGCTGCAAGCAGAATCATTTGCAGCTGCTTGCATAAGAATACAAAGTAATAAGTAATGCCAAGTTTCTGAAAAGCCGCTTGCAAGTGTCTCGGAGCACATAATAATAGTGGATTCTTCTGATCGTAAATCTTTGTTCTTCAAAAATACTTTTGTCCTCCTTATGTTACAGAAGTTTTTTAAAATATCCTAGTGTTTTCTGCTTGAGAACAGACAGGAATTTCTGAAACTTTAGTAATTCTTTTCTGTAATAGAGCTCTGACTAGTATTCAGGAAGTTGAGTATTGGGATATTATCGAACACCAGGGGTAAAGGACAGTATTAAATAATTGCTTCTTAGTGAAGAAATTAGTCATTACTGTCATATGCTTGCATTGTCTGAAGCTGGAGTTTTGTGTTAAAATAGTATATGCTCTTGTAATCTAAGACTACCATGGTGCATATACACAATAGAGAAAACTCTTTTAAAGGAAATCTTTATTTCAGTAATTCTTTATCTTCTAATACTTCTCTTTTGTCCCTTACTAACAGTCTTTTGAGGAATAATATAGCTGAACTTAGACTTGTCGTTAAGAATAATTTTCTTAGCTGAAAGTTGAATCTGAAAAGCAGTACCAAATGTTCTATAAAATAGTTGAAAAGGAGTTAAATTACATTCTCTGATTCTTTCTTGTATGTGATTGCAGAAGTGATTTGAAAACAATTTTTAGCAACTGAGTGTAGCTGAAAATACCCATACACCTGTATGTGAATTTACTGAAAAGCTCCAGAACTCAGGATATATGTAACATTGTATAGAGTATGAGTCCAGAAGAAAAACCTAAATGTTATTCAGTCCCACTCCTGCTGACTCTTTCCTTTTGTCTGATTACTGACCACTCATGTACAAGCTGTATTTCAGGGGACCCCACACTTCCCCACTGCCTTTCTCTGGGGTTGCAGAAAAGAAGGTAGCAACTTCAGTGGGATTCACATGTATGAGGGACAGGGTTGGAAATGATTTTCAATATTTATCCCTAAAAGAGTTAAGTGTTGTATCTCTTGTTCTGTTCTGTTCCTGAGGCCATTCTCCTAGGCCTTCAGCTATCTGCCTGTTAACACTTGTTCCATAAGTAGTTCACTCCCCAGTGCTCCTCAGCAGGGTTTACTAGATTAGGCTTGGCTTCTTGCAACTGCTTGGTTTAATGTGAGTGTACATTTCTGATGAACAACCAGTGTTTTAACCTGACCAAGTGGTTTATCACAGAGTGCTCACTTTGGTGTGGGTTGTAAGATTTGTAGTCCAGCAACAGTGTTGCATAAGATGGATATGGATTTCAGCCTCATTTCAAATGCAGGATGGAAGTAATGTTTTATAATTTTAACTTCTACATCCACCAATAATAACAGAGTAATGCCTGACTCAGAGCTTGCCTGCTAAATTATTTTCTTTCCTTTTTTCTTTCTTTAAAGTATCTTTTATCTAAAATCCTGGAGTTTTTGTTCCATTGAATCTTTTAACAGCTTCTGTAAATTCTGTTAAACTGTCTTTTTGGCTAAGATATTTCTCCCTTTTCCCCATTTGTATATGTGTGCATGGGTGTGTACAAAGAACTTCTATCAATTTTATACACTATGGCTTTTTATGCAACTTTAGAATGTCCTTAATTTTCAGCTTCAAGAATACTTTTCATGCATTTCAAGAATGCATTTCTGGTCCTGTTTAGTTCTACCAACTTGTTTTCAAATTTTGGCAGGCTGGTCACAGCAAAGCTTCAGCTCTTCATGTTCTTTAATCACATACTCTGTTTGCACAAAGTAAAACAACCAGAACAACATATATAGTCACTGATTTTTAGCTTGGTACATAATGCTGCTTCACTGTGTTATAGTTACAGGGTTAACAGTTGTCATCTGTTATTTTACAAGTCTTACGGAAGGTTTACGTGAGTTGACCAACAAATGTTGCCCCACGGCAGTAACTTGGGATAACATTTTTTATCCAGTCAGAGACTTAACATTTCACCCTGTTCTCTGTTGATTCTTGTTGATATATAATGATTTCCAGTAATACCCTGGGTTTAATTTTACTAGTCAAAGTCCTGTGAGTTGTAATGTTCTCTTTGATCTCTCTCCCGCTCTTCCTGCTCTCTCTGTACTGAACAGCTGAAACCTCTAATCTTTCAATGTGGTTGGTTGGCCCAGGCTGGGCACCAGGTGCCCACCAAAGCTACTCTATTGCTCCCTGCCTCAGCTGAGCAGGGAAGAGAAAATACAACAAAAGGCCCTTGGGTTGAGATAAGGGCCGGGAGAGATCATTCACCACTTGCCATCACAGGCAAAACAGATTTGACAGAAATTAATTCATTGCCAATCAAATCAGTCTTAAAAATGCCTTTTCCCTACCCCTCCTTTCTTCCCAGGCTCAACCTCATTCCCGAATACTCTACCTTCTCCCCTCCAGCTGCACAGGGGGGAGTAAGCGATGGGGACTCTGGTCAGTCATCATATGTTGTCTCTGCCATTCCTCCTCAGGGTGAGGACTCCTCACACTCTTGCCCTGCTCCAGCATGAGGTTCCTCCCATGGGAGACAGTCCTCCATGAACGTCTTCAACATGAGAACTTCCCATGGGCTGCAGTCCTTCACTAACTGCTTCAGCATGGGTCCCTCCTACAGGATGCAATCCTTCAGGAACAAACTGTTCCAGTGTGGGTTTTCCCCAGGGTCACAAGTCCTGCCAGCACACTTGCTTCTCTCCTCTCCTTACAGGGCTAGAGGTCCTGCCAGGAGCCTGCTCCAGTGTGGGCTTCCCGTGGGGTAACAGCCCCCTTTGGGTATCTGCCTGCACTGGGTAATGTCCTCCATGGGCTGCAGGTGGATTTCTGCTCCACTGTGGACCTTCATGGGCTGCGGGGCACAGCTGCCTCACCATGGTCATCACCACAGGTTGCAGGGGAATCTCAGATTTGGTGCTTGGTGCCCTTCTGCCTCCTCCACTGATCTTGGTGTCTGCAGGGCTCTTTCTCACTTATTCTCACTCCTCTCTCTGGCTGCAGTTGTTCCTCTGCAGGATTTGGGGTTTTTTCACCCCTTAATTCTGTTCTCCCAGAGGCTCTACTGTTGTCACTGCAGAGCTTGGCCTTGGAAGTGATGGATTTGTCTTGGAGCCAGCTGGCATTGGCTCTGTTGGGCATGGAGGAAGCTTCTGGCATCTTCTTTACAGCCCTCATAGCCCCCTCATCTCCACTACGAAAAACTTGCCATACCAGTTATAATGCTGCCTCTCACTTACACCAACAGAATTGCTTCTCTGGTGTAAAAGATGATAGACTAAGATGTATAAACGAAATGCCATCTGTCAGGTGGCAGTTTGGCATTAGCAAAGTGTTAGATGAGTGTTCTGTGCAGTTCTGGGCAAAGCACTAAAGAAAATAAATCAGTAGGAGATAAAGAGAACAGTGAGAATGATCAGAGATTGGATAGGTGAGGGGAAACTCAAATGCTAATGGTCTTCAAATGCATGAGAAACAACTGCAGAAAGGAAGGGAAGATCTAATGTTCAACTCCGTGGTGGCTAGGACTAGTAGGCTTAGCTGGTAGTAAAGAAACACACTGCCTGGACATTAGGAAAAAAAATACAACTGTTAAAATAGCTAAACGTAGGAATAGATGATCCTAAAATGGATCTACAAATGCTGAAGTACAGTAAGTCCTTGAGGAACCTACATTTCTTTCCTTCAGGATCTCCTGCCATTTGCTGCAACTCAGGAGAGTGGAGTAAAGATTGTCTGATGTGGAATTTTTATCAGATGCCTCCCACAACTCCAAAGACTGCCAGTAATGCAAGAATTTTACTGAGGTGGTTATAGATAGGGTTAGTCTAGTTTGTGATTGCATCAAGATAATAATGCAGTGTTTCTTACCAGACTTTGAATTGTGTTTCCAAGAACTTCAGTGTGTAGTCCTACCAGCATTTGATCCCTTTTAGGATATGATACCCATTCCTGTTCAGTGATTTTGTTTCCAAGACATTGAGGCTCACATAGTTTCATTTTTCTTCATTTCTGTTTGCTGTCAGTAAGTCATGTCCTCTCTACTTCATTCTTGAAGTTGACCCATTCAGCTTTTTAGTTCAGTAGATTATAGCAATTTGAAAGCACTGGTTGTGAAGATAGCTTTTTGATTCTGATACTCAGGTAATAGATTTCAAAAGCAATTATTCCCAAAATAGACATACATTACACTCATATTGTAAAACTAGTAATTTCATATAATGGAATGTGTTTTGAGTTCTCTTATAAATGATTGGAAACAGTAGGTGGGTGCAACATATAACCACAATAGCAGATGTGCAATACTTACAAACACTCACAAATTTCTAGGCTTCCTTCTATAATGGATCCTAAAAATTTGTAATCACCTGCATGCACCTGTGCACTCACCTACAAAAACATGAGCATCTTCAGCCCCTTGCAGCATGTGTGGGTTTCAAGCAGCACCCACCCTTCTGGGAGTGTCTCCTTTGGAAGACATGGGTACTTTAGGAGCTTTGTGTGCAACTGTTGTTCCCTACAGTCTGCTCATCTGCAGGCCATTGAGAAAGCTGCACCCATCTGAGCTGTGAGCCCGTGCCCACTGCACCCCAAACTGCTGTTGCACCAGCTGAGGTGCAGCTGCTCACAGCATCCATCAGGCCTGGATGGAGGCAGCAGTGGTTGGCCCGGCAATTTCTCACACTGTCAGGCCAGGTTTTGATCATTGCTCTGTTTCACTCCAGCGTCTCTTCCCCTTCCCTGTTATAAATTTTCATGCTGCCTCTACACTTTGGAAGCTGATGACTTCCGTGTTTCAGGAGTCTTTTTGTGATGCTCAGTTTCCATTTAACCCACCTGAGGGTTCCTGCCTTTAGCATGATTAGTGTGCTGTGGCAAACACTTACCAGATAGTTGGAGGTGTTGCACACACTGCTTATATTTGTATTTCTATCACACCAACTGTTCTTTTCCAGGCCTTTCTGCAAAGGGTGGGGTGTGGCAGGCAAACAGCACCACAGAAATTCTTCAGGATATTGTCTCTATATATTTATGTTTATATGTACGTGGACCTTGTGACCGTGCCTTTATCTCTATATATTTCATAAGAAACAAGAAGATATTAAAAAAAATCATAGTCCCTGTGGCTTCAAAGGAAAAGGTGCCCATAGCATGACCTAATGAAGTGCCCGAAGTCCCAGGATGTGCTTTGCTGCCTCCTGTGCCTCACCAACACTATGGTCCATGTTTCGGCAGCCCACTGGGTGGCGTTGGGTACCGAGAGGCCCTAGGGCCCTCAGGCCCCTGCCCGGGGTTGCATTTTTCTCATGGTAGTCCGTGCATTTCCAGCCTCATTTCATCTGTAAAAACTAGTGAGTAGCTATCATATCATTATAAATACTCTGATTTTCTAATGGTATATGATTTTCTTCTCTCTTATTTGATCCTTTGTGACAAAGTAACATTTATGTACAACAGCATCTAAATGGCAGAGATCTCAAAAGTTATGTTTCTACAGGTGTCAGATATTCAGGCAAGAACAGCACTGCTTATGTGGTCTCCTCCATCCAGTGACACCAGAGAAGACACTGACAAGAATGACATACCAGAGGTTTATACTTACGAAGTTATGATTTCAAGTACTGGAAAAGATGGAAAGTACAAAACTGTATACATGTAGGTGTTTGCTACTTTTATTTAATCATGGCTCCATTTAATTATTGGGCTTAAAACCTCATTAAAAATCTGCTTGTTGTCCAGAAAGCAAAATAATTAGCAGGTTAGTTTAACTTCTATTCTGAAATCAGCTTTTTTTTTCAGTAGAATTTGTTTTGTTTTATTACTGAAGTCTCTGCCATCGATTGGAATGTAAAGACTTTGTTCTTTCATGTTGGAGGCATATTTTAATACCACTTTTGCTGTATTTCAACCAGCTGCACTAGGCAACATGGGTTCTCAAATAGTGAGATATACAAGTAATGAGAAACAAAATTGTATTTTTTATTATTTCTGTCAGGACATGCTCCAGCTCCCAGCAAGGTTATCCCTCCCTTCCCTAAAATTGCTCTTGGTAAGAGACAGTCTTAGGATATAAAGAAAAAATAAGTAAATTCACACAGAACACAACTCATAGCAGCAGCAAAGCAAACAAAACTCTTCAGTTGTTTCATTCCTAACACAGTGGTCTTCAGGCAGTTTTTTGCCATTTGGAGAAACATGACAGTAAAAAAATTTAGAATTAAGGGTATAGAGCCCTCCAATAATTATACACCTTTGTATCTAGCTAGTTTATCTTAGTCACCTTCCATGGATTTCATGTAATCACAAGTGGAATATCCCTATCCAAGAAACTAGAGGAAAAGAAATGACCTTTGCTAACATAAACTGGTGCCAGCAAAAGCAGACTAATAGATGTTACTTTGGTGCCTTTTCTGTTTCCTAGGCTCTAACAAGTGGGTGTCTGCGGTCACGTACAATTTTAGATAATTGTTTTTGCAGGGCTGAACTGAGCTTCTATAGGCCCCAGTACTTCCATGTTTTTTGGAGTAATAACATACATGCATGCACACGCAGCTTGTCTTACTGAGTAAAGAGGAAAATAATTGCCACTTTCTAGAAAGCACCAAACAAATAAAAAAAGTTCCCCAAAACCACCAGGGCAAAAGAACAGGAATAATTCAAGAAACCCCTAAAATTCAAAGATAAATGCATTTACACATGACTAGCAAATACATGTCACAGAAGGTGCGTTAGGTTGAGTGAGTTAGATGATACATGTCTTTTTTTATAAATGTATGGAATTCTGAAACAGTCTTTAAAACAAACTTGTATCTCTTTCTAGTGGAGAAGAAAATAAAGTTACTGTAAATGATCTCAGGCCAGCAACTGATTACCATGCAAGGTGAGTACTCATTTTCTGTTCATTAAACTCTGTGGAAATGTTTCATTGTATCTATGTATTTGCCTAAGTCTTCATTGATGGTCTTTACCACTTCTCACCTTCCTTTGAGTCACAAATCAACGTTTTTGGCTTAGCTGACCACTCAGTCCATTTTGGACAACATAGGACAAGATTGGTGCACCCCCATGCTACATCTATGCTCTTTCTTTTATGTCAGCACAGTGACCTTTTTCTGTCCTTAGATCCTGGCACAGATGCTGGTTTCTGTCTTATTTTCCACAAGCAGCAGAAGAAAGTACCTTGGCCTGGAAGATGCTCCCTGCTTGGCTGCCTGATGGTCACTTTATGCTGCTTTTGCTTTGCTCCAGTAGATCAGTGAACCTGACCCCATATGCACTACAAAGTATGCCATCCAGAGGGACCTGGACAAGGTTGACCAGTGAGGCCGTGGGAACCTCATGAGGTTCAACAAGGCAAAATGCAAGGTGCTGCAGCTGGGTTGGGGCAATCCTGGTATGAATCCAGGCTGGAGGAAGAAGAGATTGAGAGCAGCCCTGCCAAGAAGGATGTGGTGCTCTTGGTGGATGGAAAGCTGGGCACAACCTGGCAATATGAACTTCCAGCCCGAAAAGGCAACCATCAGACTGCATCAAAAGCAGTGTGGCCAGCAGGTCGAGGGAGGGGATTCTCACCCTCTGCTCCACTCTGGTGAGACCTCATCTGGAGTGCTGCATCCAGCTCTGGGGTCCCCATCATGGGAAGAATAATCATCTATTGGAGAGGTCTAGAGGAGGGCACAAAAGTTGTTGATCCTCGAGAAGAGTTCAGGGATACATTTTGTGGTCTTTCAGTGGCTTATAAGAAAGATGGAGACACTTTTTAGTAGGGCCTGTTGTGGTAGGGCAAGAGATAATAGTTTCAGACTAAAAGAGGGTAGATTTAGACTAGATATATGGAAGAAATTTTTTGCACTGAGGGTGGTGAAACACTGGAACAGGTTGCCCAGAGAGGTGGTAGATGCCCCGTCCCTGGAAGCATCCAAGAGAGGTTGATCAGGGCTCTAAGCAACCTGATCTAGTTGAAGAAGTCTCTGCTTATTGCAGGGGAGTTTGGACAAGTTGACCTTTAAAGGTCCCTTCCAAGCCAGACTATTCTATGATTCTTGGTTAAAAAAACCCAAACAGTATGAATACAGTAGTCTACAAATAAATAACATTGTGAAGGCAGAAATGAAGACCTCCTTAAAAGTGCTTTTTCAAGAGATAATGGCAAGTGGAGAATACCTTAGACATGACTGAATGTCCAGCTTGTGAGGGATTTGCCTCTTTTGACTGTGTTGAGAACCCCAAGATCCCTGTGTACTGACCAGGGAACCAATTTAGAGGCAGCTGGTAGAAAGTACAGGGAACAGAAGTGTGTCAGAGGAGGGGTCCGAGTTAACAATGTTCTGCCTCCTTTCACATCAGGTTTAGGACAGGATTCACCTATAATAGCCTTTTTAACATTTGCACAAGTGGAGAAGCTAGGTTCCCACTCCTTGTTCTGAAGGGGTCTACACCTCCCAGAGCTGTTTTCCAGAGTGTTGTCCTGGTTACCAAACCGAAATCAAATGAGACTTGGTATGTTCTTGCCTCATTTAATTCGAGCCCCTGTATTGCCTGCCGCACAAGGTCAGGAGAAGGATGAATGGTAAATTGGCTCAAAGCTCTTTCATATGGAAGTATTTCCCTGTGATTTTGTTCTTATTTTTAGTAGCATTTATATACTTTATCCAACGAAGTTTAAGTTGAAAATTCATGGATCGTAAGGATCAGCAGCTGGAACTTTTATTTTCTGTGTAAGTCCTTTTCTATCAGGCTACGGATTTTTTCTTGCTTAATTCTGGTTGTTGTAGGCAATATGTGGGAATCAGTGGCTTGGCCATCTAAGCTCTTCCTAAATAGAATTCTGCCTGTGTGAACACTGCACTAAATCAGTGGAGACTGGAAAGACTCAACCACAAAGATAACTGACAAATTACTTATTTGCAACTCTATGCAAGCCCAAACAGCTTTGTGTTCAACTTTAGTCATTGAATGTCTCCTTCTCCCTGTCTGTGAAATCTATAAAGCCAAATTTCCTGTGACTCGCTGTTCATGCACCAAAAATATATCAGGATTTTTGCATCTTCATAAGCTAGCAATCCAGATCTTATACTAGTGATCAGAGGAAAGGGTTTTTTGGAGAGCTTTGTTTCTTGATGCTTCTTCTCAAAGGAAAAGATGAATCAGAAGAAAGTAATGTGCCTTTCACCCGAAGAAGAGGCAAAGCAGAGCTGCACAGCTTGTGGGGGCAGGGGAAGGCCAGATGATTAACATGTATTTCCTTTTGGAGACAAGCTTTTTGAAAAACAAACTATTTCTCTTTGAGACAGAAGCAAGAATTCACTCTTTTGAAGTATGTGGAGAGTTAATTTATAGCCTTCCAAAAGGAAAGGACAAGGTGAACACACTCAACAGGACACCTAAATGACTGCAGAGGATACTCTGAAAATATATCAACAGCTTCATTGTGCTCATCTGACGAAAGCACTTGCAGAAGAATTATTCATAGTATCAGTTAATACCTCTACAATAGATAATGAGCCTGCAAAATGTTACCATTATATTCCAACCAAAGTACAGCTAATAACAGACGTATTTCAAATATAATTGTGAGACTAAAGCTGACTGATGGTAATGATGTACATCCGAAGTAAAGGACTCTTTTCTTTCTTACTAACTTCTATTGACCAAGATGCTTTCCCCAGTTATTTATTTATAACAGTGATGTTTTAATAATGAAGCAGCAAGGCAGTAACTTAATTCTGAATGCTCTGTTTTCTTTGGAAGCTATACAGAATTTGAAGCAAAATGTTATTGACTCTTTTCCACTTCAGAGTCCAAGTAGAATGCAACTATGTAAAGGGGAGCCCTTCAGAAGCAGAGAGTTTTACCACAGCGAGTTGTGAACCTGATACTCCAAATCTGCCCAGGATAACTAATCGGACCAAAAATTCTCTTACTCTTCAGTGGAAGGTAAGAATTGCTTAACAGCCTTTAAAATAAATATTTTTAACTCTTCAGAATTGTTGTGGATTTATCAATAAAATGCCAGTTCATTGAAATCGAAAATCTTTGTCAAACCTATTAATCTTAGTCACAGTTCCATGACTGGAAATACATTTACTGGGTTAAATGTGGGTTTCAGTAAACAGAGAAGGATTCGCAGAAAAGCAAGGAGTCTTTGCAGGTAGAGTTACTGAGTTCAGTCCCTGATTCCTTTCAAGGTCTAAATTAGAAAAAAACCCCATAAGCATGAAACAAGCATTCATTGGATGGAGATTGAACTAGGACTGTCCTGGCAAGTGAAACAGCCATATAAGCGGAGCATCATTTGCCTTCCACTGTTCTTCTCGTGGTTTGGCCCATACATGCATTTTTTCCTTAAGTGGTCTTGTATCCAGTTAGAATTCTAATGTTCTTGTTTTCCTGTTACAGGCCTCTTGTGATAATGGTTCCAAAATCCACAGTTACCTTTTAGAATGGGATGAAGTAAGCAAGTTATTCTATCGTATTTTTAATTTTGTAGTTTTTTTAAGTAGCTGTATGTGACTGTGCACATCAAGTTGTGTGAAAGTTAAGACTTCTGTTTAGAGGCGTGTGACAAATACTCAAGTCCTGAAGTAATTATTAAAATACAGTTATTACTCATGTTTTTTTGCTCAGGGGATATAAGATAATAGGATCTTAATTGCATGATTCTCCCACTCTTAGTAGTGGCTTTTTTACTTGTAATCCAATACTATGTTCAAGAACTGACACAGAAGGATCATTTTCCTGTAACAGTATTTCTTTTTTAATAAGTGGGTAGATCAACTATGGCCCTGCAAACATCTTGCAGTCCCTACCTGGACAGCTATCCTGAGATGGGAGAGCTGCAGAAGCTTCATGGTGTTTTTTCTTTCAGCACTGGGGAACTGGGAAATGGAAAGGAAGGAAAACAGCCACTAATTTAATACACACACAAAGTTTCATATACTACTGCCTCACTATATGGGACATTCTTGAGTTATATTTAATTTCAAAAAATGAGTTTACTTCAGGTTTTTGTGTTGCTTTAATTGGTGGATGCATGTATAATAGGTTGAATAATGTGATTAACTTATTTCTTTTTAGGGGAAAGGAAATGGAGAGTTTTGCCAGTGTTATTATGGTCAACAGAAGCAGTATAGGATCACTAAACTATCACCAGCAATGGGGTACACCTTTAGGCTAGCAGCCAAAAATGACATGGGAATGAGGTAAATGCTGTTATATATATAAATATGGAATGCACATGCATGCATATGTGTGCTTGTTTAGGAAAAGCATATGGTGGCATTTAAAGAAAAAGATCTTTTGTCCAAATGGAATGAAGTGGAATATAGACCATAGAATATTTCAGTTGGAAGGGACCTACAAGGATCATCTAGTCCAACTACTTAGTTAACTCACAGTATGTGATTGGATTATTCATTTTGCAGATAGCCTGTGTGCTATGAATCTCTTGACCCTGCTTGAGCAGGGGAGATTGGATGAGATAACCTCCAGAGATCCCTTCCAACTTCAGCAATTCCATGATTCCCAGCATAATCTGCTTTGTTCTGACCTGATACGGCTACATACATTCGCTGTGTGTGTGCAAATTTACCATCTAAATGCCACAAATTTTGGCCTCTCTTGGAACAAAGATGTGCTGCTGCTGTGCTGACCAGAGGGTACCTTGTACCTTGCTCTCTGCTGCTCTTGGTTCCGGGGAGGTTTGATATGGTGCTAGACCTAAGCTTCTGAGGCTGGTTTAGCAATTTTCAAGCAATTATCATCCCTCCTTAAATTTAGAGTTGCAGTGATGACAGTATGAAGAGGTGTCAGTAACTCTGCTGAAGCAAGAAGTCTGGCAGAAACCCCACTGCTACTGCCAGTCACTGTATCTGTGTTACGCTCTGTGCCGTGTCCCAGTACTGGGATGTTGTCACCTAAATTGTCTGTTAGTCTCTTGTTATCCTGGGAAATAGACAGAATATGTTGTTACCGTATCAGTGAATTCTTTGGGAGTTCTAGAGCTTATTATAAATTACTATTATAAATGCTTAGGATATGTGGTTCTTACTTTTAGTTACTCCTTTTCAGACGTTATAGAGCACCAAACTTTGTTTTGAATTTTTGAGTGAATGACATCTGACTTCAGTAGAGAATATAAGTAAGAACTTTAAAAGAGATGTTTTCTCAAGTTATGTTTGCACTATTGGCTGCATTAGTTCTTGAGAGTGCTTCTTGGTCATCAGGTGAAGCAGATGAACCTGGCTAACAGTCACAGTACAGGCTCATCTCCTGTAGAGCAGCCTGCTGGTGTTCACTCCACCTAGTAGTACTTGGACCTTGAGGTCCTGTATGGCATAAAAATAGGGTTTCCCTAGCCATCAGCCTAAAATTACTCTTTTGCATTTGTTTTTTGATTCAAGTATTATGAACATTGTGCTGCAGCTCTCTAGAGTGGTGTTTTTACAGCATGAAATAGAGGATGTGTGTTGTGTGTCCTTCAGCTGGCAGGACTTGTTTGTGCCTGGTTGGGCAGTGTTGAAGGACACCATAAAGTGTAGGGAGCCAGACCAAAGGTCATAATTCATGCTGGGCAGAAGGAATCTTCTGCAGACTGTTAACTATGTGAAAAATACAGCTGGCTCAGGAGACCTAAGGCATGTGTTGGAAGGCTTTGGAGAGTACTCAGGGAATGAATTGGATATAGTGCCTGTTCCTGTGTCTTTCCTTAAGCACCTGCTTTGTGCCACTGTCAGAGGACACTGTAGTGGACTAGGATGACTTTCAGTGTGCTCCAACAGTCTTTATTACATTACTGCCTTCTGGATGATGTTCCTGGAATTAATTATTCTCTTGAGTTGCTCCTGGACTTTCTCTTGATGAGGTTCAGTTGGAACTGTTAAAAATAAAGACGGGGAGGGAGCTGGCAATTAAGCAGGATCCAGTGCTTGGTCTCTCTTCCTGTTCCCCTTTTACATCTGAGTGTAAATGTACCCTCTAGGAATAGCTGCACATATTACAGATTCTTCCAGCGTAAGCTTTGAAGACACTGATCAGTTAAGTACCCTTCTTAAACTAATCACACTGAATAGATTTTTAAATCAATATTTCATAGCTTTGTGAAGATGTGCTTTATTGTCTTTATGGTATTATTTAATTAAGAAGTCTCTTGAAATAATATTTATTAGTGTAGAGTGCCTGTTTATTCTTTATGCAGAACATTGATTAGGCATCTGGAGACAGAATTTTGTCTAAATAATTTTACCAACAAGAACAGATACTTTATCTCTTGAGTTACTCATTTTTAAATTTAATTCTAGCCTCACATGAAACAGTGGCTAAAGAAAACTGGAAAAATAAAATCTATTTTAAAAAATAGTGTTGTTGTACTATTAGGGAATTGTTTAATAGTCATTCAAATGTGTCTATGGCTGTAACTTTTCGTTTACTTCAGTGTATTTTGGAGTGGTTCAATCAAGTAAAGAGGTTAAATCTTTTTAAGATGTGAGGGTTTTTACCTTATATTTGCTTGTAAGGTGACTTCTTCAGTAGTTTTTTTCTGAATACAGTTAGACATACTGCTTGTATCTAGCTCTCTTCATGCTTTCTCTGGGCTACCTATAAAATGCTGACCTTTTTTTAGTAAATATATTGTAGGTATCACTTAACCTCCATTCCAGAAATTTTCTTGCTTGTGACTTCTTACAAGACAAGAAATTACTATTCTCACAAATTTAAAAAGTCTTCTCCTGCTTTGTACTTTGTCACTTTTTGCTTCACATCTCTTTGACAGACTGCATGTCCTCACAGATGGTATGTCTGTTTTCTGTGCTATCAACACTCTTCATAGTGTATTGTCTGGAAGAATTTTCTTTAAATGCCAAAAATACCTTAATGCAGACCAAAATTTATAACATGTGCATTACTATAATACAGGTTGAGTAAGAGAGAAAGTGAAGTTGAGTTATCTTTTTATTGAGATTTTTCAGGCAAGTCAGGTTCAAAACACATGAGATATTTAACTGGTACCTTTGTTTAAGCCATACAGAGGATTTTGTTTTCAGGGCTTCCTGATGCTCACTTAGATAATCCCTAGTTTTTAGATTAAGATTACATTTTTGACATTAGTTTCATATGGTTAAAAAAAATAGATTAGCTCTAGGCTTGTAAGATTCCTCAGGTCTGATGTAGAGGCAGCAAAGCCAGCTGAAAACAGGTGGGGTTTTTTAGTCTGGCTGGATGCATGTCAGACCATCTGTGCAAGCATAGTACCTGTTTACTGACTCTTGCATCCCTCTGTTTGATAGTAAGTTTTTTTTATGTAACTTGTATTTTCACCACAAGGTGTATCTTACCTAAATCAGACAAGGGTAACAGTTGTGTTAGGAGATTCACTGGTATACACTCTACTTCTTTTTCTGAAATAAGACTTTCATATTATCAACTCCTGAAGTAGCTCACCATTGAATGAGATTATTATTCTGTTATTTTCTGAATTACTAGAGAAACTAGTACTTCAAAGTAAGCTTGGAAGAAGCAAAGCTTGTTTTGAGGTCTTCCCATAAGTGCTTTTTTGCCTTCATGTTTTCACTTTGAATATGAAGAACACTGTGGTATTAGTATATTATTGCATATAGAGCTCTATTGTTTCAGAATACTGAGTTAATATGAAAAAGCAAAACATTTTGGTTAGCAAAACATTGTAATTGTCTTATATAAGAGGATCTTTCAATTACAAACACGTTAACCTTGTTCAGATGTTTTGTTACTGACAGACTCATGGGCAAGTTAAGTAATTTGCATGTACCAGTTTGCAATTTCCCATTGTGCATCTGTCCAAGAAACTGTCATAGCTGTGTTTAGTAAGAATTTTGGGGTTTAGGTATTAATTATTGTGTCTAGTTAGTTTACATACTGTCTGTTTTAAACAGTGATTTTAGTGAAGAAGTCCTGTATCATACCTCAGGCACTGCCCCAACCACACCAGCAAGTCCTTTGCTGATTAATGCTGGAGTCACTTGGTTATCCCTTCAGTGGACAAAACCCTCAGGAACACCATCAGATGAAGGAATCTCATATATATTAGAGATGGAGGATGAGAACTCAGTAAGTTTAGAATACTTATTCTCAATATGTTTGATACATTATTATATTAAGTGTAGCAATGATTATTTTTGTTAGAATATTCTACAAGGAACTGTATTTTCTGAAATTAAGCTAATGCCTTGTAATTGCTGTGACCAAGCTACCTTGCTTGCTTCTTTTTATTGTGTTTAGTGTTACTAAGCCAAATTCCTGCAAAGACTTCTGAATTGCTTATAACTGTGAACTTGTGTGTGAAACTTAAACCTTATAAGAGCTGGATCAAAGCAATTTCATCATGAAGTGTGATCTCTCTAGATGTCATTTCAGCCTAACCACATTTGTTTTAAAATTAGTGCTGTTCTACCCTTTGAAAGTGTTAGGTATAATTTCTGGTGACACTGCGTGTGTCTTTCTTACTGTTCTTTTCTCCTTTCCTTATGGGAAAATGGTTAATGAAATCACACCTCTCCAAAAAAAAAAATGCTGTGTTTACACAGTGAAGGCGCACTTATTACTTTGTCAGAGAAGCATAACAATTACAGTTTGAAACTACTTTATTTGCATGAAGTATGTTACATCCTGTGGTCTACAAAGATAATGTTTCAAATAATCCTGTTTAATTCTGCAGGGATATGGTTTCAAGCCAAAATACGATGGTGACGATCTTACCTACACAGTGAAGAATTTGAGGCGTAGTACAAAATACAAATTTAGGGTAAGGTTTTTTTCATATGTTTGGGCACCAGAGCAGCTTGAGATTGACTCAAGAAGTGGGGAGGGCCTTTTTTAAGGAAAACTGAATTTGATGACAGTTTCTTACAATTTCAGTCTCTTAAAACTATTGGCTGAACACCTGCATTATTAATTGTTTCTGCAGAAGGAATAAGAACCTCTGCAAGGGCATAACACAGTTGCAAGTATCTTGAAATTCCAAGTCATAAGTACATGTTCTTAACAGTTGGGAATTTTTATTTGGCTGTTTTGTTTCATATATGTGGGTAATATTACTAAGTGTAGCTATGGGTTCTTTGGCAGTAAACACATCTGAAGGTGTTGGGGTAAGGAGCAACTTTAATTTTAAAAAAATTTGATAGTTAATCATCCATATTACCATGGTGCTGAGCCCATTTTAATTAGTCTTGAGGGATGAATTTTTAGTTCAGGATGAAGCCTGTCCTAACTGTGAGCTTTTGGGTGTGGTTAAAAGGTAAAAAAAAGCATACTGGCCATGGGAAGGTGATCAGATAGCCATCGAGGACTACAAGAACTTTGCTGGTACATGCAGGGTTGCAGCCAGGAAGGCTGAGGATCAGCTGGAACTGAAATTAGTCAAAGATATCAAGAACAACAAAAAAAGGGTTTGTCAGATACATGAGAAGTAGAAGCACAGGAAGACATACAGAGGCCCATTGCTGAACAGGGCAGGGAATCAAGTGACTAATAATGCCAGTAAAGCAGAGATTGAAAGCAAGTTACTAATAATACAAATAAAGCAGAGGTTCTCAATACCTTCTTTGCCTCTGCCTTTACTAGCATAACTGCACTCCAGATCACAGGATGAGATAGCTGTGGGCTTTGGTCTCTTGGAAGGGCTCAGTCCACTCCTGGATGTTAAGAGAAGTGGCTGACATTGCTGCAAGACCCCTATCTATAACATTTGAAAAGTGATGCATATCAGGGGATATCCCTGACAACTAGAAGAGGGCAAATGTAATACCCCCTTATCTACAAGAAGGTCCCAAAAGAGGACCCAGGGAACTACAGGCCCATTAATCTTATTTCAGTCCCTGGAAAAGAAATGGAAAAATCTTCCTAAGAACTATTACAAGCCAAACAAAGCAGGCATTTGGGAAAAGCCTACGCCAAAAGTAAATGATGCTTGACTAGCCTGATCACATCCTACATCAAGGTACCACTTTCAGTTGGCCCAAGATGATCAGTGGATGCTCTTTACCTGAACTTCAGCAAGCATTCAATAGTTTCCCACAGCCTTCTCCCTGGACAAATTGGCAAGATACCAACTGGATAGGTAGTATGCAAGATGAGTAGAAAACTGGCCAACAGGCCACACTCAGAGGGTGGTGATCAATGGTTTCTACTGAGGCTGGCAGCCTGTCTGAAGTAGGAACTCCTAGGGATTGATATGAGACCCCGTGCTGTTCATTTTCACAGCTGATCTTGACAATGAAATTGAAAGCATCCTCATATTTTACTGGTGACACCAAACTTGAGTGGTCACGTGAACCCATCAGAAGGGAAAGCCATCTTACAGAAACATCTGGACAGGCTAGAAGAGTGAGCTAGCAAAAACAATGTGAAGTTTAACAGAGACAAGTGCGGAGTTCTGCCCCTGGGTTGGAATAACCAAGGAGTCCACTATAGGCTAGGAGCAGCCTTGCTGATAGGAACCTTCAGGCAAACTGGATCCTGGGCTGACTCAGCAGCAGCATTACTAGCAGAGATAAGAGAAGAAATCATCCAACTGTATTCAGCTCATGTCAGGTCACACATGGAGAACTGTGTCTGGTTCTGAGCCACACAGTTCACAAAAGACAGACAGACTGGAGATGGTCCAAAGGAGGGACACAAGAAAAAAGGGCTGGAGAACCTGCCCTATAATGAAAGTCTAAAGTCTAAACATATTTTCTCCCTGGAGAAGCCTCAGAGGGACCTCATCACAGTTTGCCAGTACTTCAAGGCTGACTACAAAGAGGAGCGTGGTTCTCCCTTCACAAGGAGCCACCTGGAGAGGACAAGGGGCAAGAGTTGCAAGTTGCACTGGGAGGGGTTTCATCTTGCTGTAAGAAAGACATTTTCCACAGTGAGATCCAGTAATCACTGGAACAACTTCCCCAGGAATGAGGTGGAGTCCCCATCACTGGTTGCTTTCAAGACATGACTGGACAGGATGTTAGATAATATAGGCTCACTTTTCCCTGAAGGGTTGGACCAGGTAATCTTTCAGGTCCCTTCCAACCTGGGCTATTCTATGTTCTAAGTCACCCTTGAACAGTTGCTTGGTTTTTGGAACAAAACTAAAGACATGTCCCCGAGTGTGAATCACAGAATCATTTAGGTTGGAAAAGACCTTTAAGATCATCAAGTCCAACTGTTAATCCAACACTAAACCATGTCTCTAAGAACCACTTCTGCACATCTTTGAAATAGCTCCAGGGATGGTGACTCAACCACTTCCCTGGGCAGCCTGTGCCAATGCTTGACTGCTCTTTCCATGAAGGAATTTTCCTTCAAACTTCCTCTGGTGCAACTTGAGGCACAGTCAGAATAACCTCATCTGTCTACAAGTTAAAAATGTTGATAGCTGTTGTCACCTAAAACACACCTAAAATACTGTTTCTTAAAGAAGAATTGGGAACTGTTGAAGAACAACTTCTCTTTGCAGTATGAAAGATAACAGTTTAAGGGTTGGTCGGTTTGTTTTGAATTAACACTAAAGCATGTAAGTACTCCTTTTCAGATTCTATTCTGCACTTCGGAATATGATTTTGTTGGGGGTTTTGCATAACTTAATACTTAAATAATTTTAAATATACAGTATGTTTCTAGCACTATTACACCCACACTTAAACTACACCACGTGAACTTAAACTAAAGAATAGTTAATTGCCTGGAAGTGAGCTTTTGTAGGACTAGATCATAGTCTTCCTTTGAAAGTAGTCCTACATATTAATCATACTCACTACTAGTAAATGTATAGTTACTTAAATATCCTAAGTTTCTCATTAAAATTTTTAAAAATCAGTGTTTATACCTATTTTTATTAGCAAAACAATAAACAGAAGTCTCTGTTTGCTCATTCATGGGGCATAAAGGAGAAACAAATGTTATGTTAATCAGGTCTTTAATTTTTATTATACAGGGGAAAGACTTAATTAGTAGTAATACTCCTTAAGGCTTTTGAAAGAAGCTTTATAACCATTTGAAACCTTATTATAATATGTAAATGCTAACTGCCTATTTAACTTCATTTGTAAGGGCACCAGGACAACCAGATGATTATTAATCTCGTAAACTGTGTCGGGAGACTTAATGTCTGAGAGACATGTTAGCTTGCATTTCCTTTTCTCAATCTGCACTAACATCACTGTTGTCATTTTGATTCTGCTCACTTTTAAAAATATAAAAGCCAAAAATCCTTTTTTTTTTTTCTTAGGTGGTTTAGCTTTTTGCTAAGCTAAACTAAACTAAAAAGTAAAGAATAGCAGGAATTTGTTCTAGAAATACAGAAGAGTCTAGGTTGGAAAGGACCTTTAGTGATCACCTGTGTCAAATTTGTGTAGAAAGCAGGGCCTTAGCTCAGGCAATTCAGCCCTGTCCCAGCCCCTGAGGTTTCAGTATTTCCAGCAAGGGCGATTCGACCACTTCTTTGGGCAGTCTGTTCTAATGGTGATTATTTTCTTTTCTTGTATCCAGCTAGAATTTACCCTAACACACTTTATGTCTACTGGCTCTTGTCCTGTCATCACAGATCCTTTTGAAGGCAGTCTTCATCTCTTCTGTAACCATCTCTTAGGTACTGGAAGGCTGCAATTAGATCCTTCCCAATGAAACATCTTTTTTCTCAGACAGAATAAAACCAAACTTTTTTTCCTATGTCAGGTTCTCTAATCCTCTGATCATCGTGCTGGTTCTCTTCTGAACTCTCTCCAGTTTCCCAGTGTCTGTTGAACTGGGAGGACCAAAACTGGACGCAGTATTCCAAGCATGGTTTAAAAAGTGCTGAGTAAAGTGGCATAATTACATCCTTTGTTCTGCTAGGTAAATTCTTGCTGATGCAGCCCATGAAACAATTTGGTTTTGCTACTGCCAAGATGCTTTGCTGATTCATTTGGCGTATTCCTACTAGAATCCCAAGGTCCTTCTCAGCAGAGCTGAAAAAAGAAAAGCTGGCTAGCCAGTCAGACCCCAGACTGCACTGATGCTGAGAGTATTCTATCCCAGGTGCAAGACTGTATCTTTGTCCAAAGCTCATGCAGTTCTTGTTCATGCCATCTTTCAACCTATCAAAATCTGTATGGTGGCTCCTCCCCAAGGCATATCTCTGTCTTCTGGTTTGTTGCCATATACAAGTCTGGGAGCATCATTCACTCCCGTCATCCACTTCTCAAGATATTGAATAGAGTCTGACATTGGATTGTCTGCTGAGAAAACCCACTCACGAGCAGCTGCTAATTTCCCTTCAAACCATTGGCCAACACCCTTTGAACCTGGCATTCTGTCAGATTTTCTACACCCATTTTGTGGTCCATCTGTTCTGTTTCTATCTTAACCAGCTTGTCTACATAGATGTTGTGGAGATCATGTCAAACTAAAATTAGGGTAGATGATGTCCACAGCTCTCCCCCATTTGTTGAGCAGTTTGTTTCATCATGGAAGGCACTCTAGTTGGTTGAACGTGATTTACCCTTGATAAATTGTTTTCCTGTCCTTCATGTGCCTCTAATAACTTTCATGACAACCTTTCCCATAATTTTCCTTGGAAATGAAGAGTTTATATCCCCTTTGATGTTGTTAATGCAACTTACCCATATAAACACTTGTTTTATCTCTGAATGTATTTCTGTAAAAGAAGGTGCTATACTAGTATGAGAGGGATTTTTTTAAGGCTTTTTTTTCCCTGGCAATTTGCATGCATTTTTATCTTCAGTATAGTGATTGCCTATCTATGGGATTAACAGAAATGTAAAATGAATGTGTATAATAACTTCAGTTCTTGTGATAATTTCATATGTATCTGTCTGCCTAAATATACATGTAAATTAGTTTGTCCTTACTATAAACACTGAATAGCATACCACTGTCCACTGTGTTGACAGTATTTTATATATATTTGCAGGTCATTGCCTATAACTCAGAAGGGAAAAGCAGTCCAAGTGAGACAGTGGAATACATTACTTGTCCAGACAAACCTGGAGTACCTTCAAAACCCACAGTGAAAGGAAAAATTCATGCACAGAGTTTCAAAATAATCTGGGGTAAGAATGTTGTTCAGCTTTATTTACAGTATGTCTTCTATATTATGTATATTTTTATATATAGAAGGCCAGGTTTTACTTCAGTAATACTTCAGTCAACTGAGCCATTTTAATCCATTTTCCTGGAAAAATACTGATTTGAAATACTTAGTGTGGCAGTATAAGTAATTATGTGGGAAGAATAACATGCTATTTGTAATAGGGACTGTTATTGCAAAGGACTACAATAATTCAAAAAACAGTGTTGTTAATTGGTGTCCTAAGAAGTTCTGTTTCTCTGGCACAAAAAGTAGGTGTCATGACGTTCTGGGTTTTTATCGAAAGAGAAGATCAAAGTTCAACCTGTATCGTCAAACTATTTGGTTTAGATAGACAAATTTTTATTCTCTAGGAATCTTGAGAAATTTTTCCTTAGGCTCAGGATTTTTTAGCCTTATGCTGTAAAATAGGAGAAGGTTAAACAGTACTGTGTGATGCAGTACTTCAGGAGAAAATCAAACAGTTTAAAATTTTATTTATTGTCACTTCTTACCTATTTTCATTTAATAATGTGTTTAATTCTTCAACATCAATAATAAGAAAGTTACTTGTAGTGCTCCAGCAGGTCCAATCTTGCATCCTTCCAGAGTGCTTTGCTACCTCAGGACCTGGTACTTGACCTTTTGTGTATGATACATACTGTATGAAGTTATTAAAAATACCTGATTTGTAAATCAAGAGCTACCTAAAATATCTATTTATATATAAAACCTTTAATGGTCTGTATTTTGAACAGTAATACTCCTTTAATGTGCTAATTAATGTGACCATTTTATTTTTCATTTGAAGTAATTTGATACTTTCCAACCAAACAAGTCCTATGTGCCATGTAAGTCTCATTTTATTTAGCAGGCCTGTTATGATACATAACCCTTGCCTAAGAGCCAACATCATCTCATCCAGCACATACATAATGTCACGTTTAGGCAAGAGTACCCCTCTGTGTTGAAGTATAATACTGTCTTTATATTTGTTCAAAATGTTGATTCACATTATTTTAATTTTGCTGTTTTCTAAGTCATCTTTGAGAAATAATATTAGGATTATATGTCAAAGAAAGGTCTGTAGATTCAGATCTTGTATATGAATTTGTACTAGGGAGGTTAGTGCACTCAATTTCTAGTGATACATTAGAAGTTGAGAGAAGTTTTCAGTGTAGAAGTCCTGACTTCTATTCCATCCCAAAATACTTAGGTTTTTGAAATTCTGTCCTTAAATCATTTTGAAATATTCTTGTATACAAAGCAGTATGGTAATCTTCACCTGTGTGCAGTCCTAATTACAGTACCTTTAGGGTCAGTGTCCCTGAATTCATAATCAGGCAGCCTTCCACAGCCCTGGAGACTGAGATGTTTGCTGTGGCATCTCTCAGGTGCGATCCCCTTGTCACTCTACGTGCACAGTGAACAGCAGGGCTGAGAGGTGGCAGCTTTGCAGAGCGGGGACTTGCAGTGATTTGCCACTGTCCTGAATTGGATGCTCTCTGTCTAAATAAGCACCTATCTCCAGCTGGCTGTTGATTTTGCCTTTTGTAAATCCTCCCCAAAAGCTATAAAGCCATTTACCTCAGTTGGAATATTGCTGTTTTTTATAGATCCACCAAAAGACAACGGGGGAGCAGCAATAAATACGTATGTTGTGGAAATGTCCGAAGGCTTAAGTGGTAAGTATTAGGAGCATACATTGGCATTCAGCTGTGTGGTTTAGGGGGTTTTTTTCCCCTGTCTCTGTGTGCATGTAAGAAGAATAAAATGTGTATTATGACATGGAAAGTTACTGCCAGGGACTGCCATCAAAAAAAATAAAGTCACACTGATGCTTGTATACAAGAAGTTCTTTTTCTGTGAGCTAGAAAGAAAAGATAGCACAAAATTCTGTGACACAAGAGATGCTTCTTGTTTAACTTACTAATTAGGTGTATTCTGTTTTGGAAATGAAATGACACATTTCAGCCTTTTAGGGCAAGAAGACAGGGACATGTAGCTTTGTTGTCTGCATGGCAGATGAAAGAAAAACTAGTGCTCAATTTATAACTATTAAAGGAGAACAATGATGCAGCTGGGATAACTTTCTGCTATTTGCTTTTCTGTTCTTTCAAACAGGAAGGAAATTAACAGTATTTCTAAACCGTACATAAGCATACCTTGCTAAATTATTTAAAAGTCTAGACCTCTTAAGTAACCCTATTGAGTTCAGCAACACGGTCACATGGAGAACGAAGGTTTAAAGTTCTCCAGTGCTGTCTCAGATTAAGGCAGAGCACTGTCCCCAGATATGATGGGAGCTCTCTCAGGGCTCTCAGCTGTGGTTCTTTTGATACTTAGGCTGTTGCTTTCCTCTCTCCACTGCATGTCCATATTAAGCCACTTTTGGAATGATGCACCCAAGCCTTTCATGCAGATTCAGTGAGCTGTGCACTACTTTTCATTCCCAGTCCTCTAAATTCTGTGATGTGTTGAGGTGTTAGAGATTTAATTAAAAGTCCCCAGGTCCCGTACTTAATCTCTTAAAAAGAGAGACAGAGAATGCTAAAGAGTTCCTGATTTAAGAGTAGCAAATAATGGAATCAGGATTTCAGATGCTGCTGAGCCATTCAGGAATACAGGAACAAACTTCATCAGTTGTAAACCACAGTTACGGCCTGCAAAATGATGTTGCAATTTGAAGTTTTTTTTCCATGAGAAATTTTGCTTTTGTATCTTTCCTGTTTATTTAGTTATGATGTTGAATGTGCTTCCTGACCCAGTAACAACTACTTCATTAAAAATAAATTCTCTTGTAGTTAAGGTAAATACCAAATAAGGAAGCTATTTCACTTCACCAGATCTACACCTAGAAAACTATCTTTATGAAATTATAGGATCTTTCAGGAAATTCAAAGCAGTCTTAATTTCTTTTTTTTTCTTTTCCATAAACGTCAGGCACTCATTTAGTGAAGTTAGGCTACCTGCTGTGGCTGGTACAGAAGTGTGACAAATTACACCTTGGTTCACTGCACACTTATTCCTAACCTTTCAGGAAACAAATGGGATACAATATACAGCGGAGCTGCTAGGGAACATGTGTGTGACCGACTAAATCCTGGCTCTTCCTATCGGTTACGTGTGTATTGCATTGGGGAAGGAGGACAAAGCACGGTAATATGAGCTAATATTTTTATTAAATAAAATATTTCTCTCTGTAAGAAAATCTGGTCTAGTAGTTATTTAAGCAAATATGGTGCCAAGTGCCTAAAAAAATAGCCATAATTAGAATCTCAAAGAAGTTCCTCTATTGATGTACAGTGTTTCAAGTTTCTGCTCATTTCTTAAAGAAATGTGTGTAAATATTCTTTTCTGATATATTTTGTGTAACATGATTGTCTTATTTACAGAAACAGATACTTTTCCTATGTGATACATTGATAGAATGTCATTTATTAAGGCCTAACCCAAAACAGCAGTGTAAGCAGGGTACTGTAACAGGCTCCCCATGGAAGTGGTCACAGCACCAAGCATACCAGAGTTCAGGAGGCATTTGGACAATGCTCTCTCACATAGTGTGATTCTTGGGGCTGTCTTGGGGCCAGGAGTTGGACTTTGGTGATCCTTGTGGATCCCTTCCAACTCAGGAAATTCTATGATTCTATGAATTTAATGTTTTTCCTGTAGTCAGTGGAGTACCTTGTCCCACATCAACCCAGCAGACATGGGAGGGTCTCCACTCAAGCTTTACAGGGTTGCACTCTGTAGTCTCTTCCTATGCTGTCTCAAGCACAATTAAAATGTTTAAATTGCCCTACTTTTCAGTATTCCCAAACAACTAGCAGTGCCACACTATGCTCCCTCATATACGCACATTACATACGCACACACTTGCACTGTCACTTCCACGGTGTAGTTCAGCTGCCCGTGCCAAAAGGTTGTGCTGTTTTCCTCTCCTTTCTCAGCAACGACTGTAACAAAGCCAGTCCTGGCTCTCTACAGACTTCCGGCCAGGGCCTCACTGTCAAGCTGCTCTCACAAAAATCTTAAAGCCTTGCATTCTTGGTGTTTGCCATTTCTACGCAGCCCCACCTTACTACATGAAATGTATGTGTTCTTCCTCCACATAGAAGTCTCCTGCAAAGATAACCTTGACCGCAGCCACCCTGTCTTAAGAATAAATCTGAACTTCTTCAGTGCTGGCTCGGCTGCACTGCTTTCCCAGTCACCACAGGTCTTCGGAGACTTTCACTCTGCCAACCTACTTCTCCACAGCCCAACCTCATGACTTTAGAATAAACATTGAGTACCAAAGAGAAAACTTCCAGAAAGTCCTGATACTTCCTGAACATGTCAGAAATCAACGGAACTGTAAAGAAAGATATGTAATTAACTCTTCTATAGCTTGTCATGAATATGTGCCTCCTCAGAAACATTCTGCTTTTTAAGTAGCAGTGCTTTTTCAGTGCAACAGTACATTCAAAGGAACTGAAAAGCAACAGATCATTCAATCCACTCTTTCTTGAACATACATAGAAATCAGTTGTGAAATGAGACTGAGATGCATTTCTTTTGTAAACTTAAAGGCTTACCAGCTTCATATTTGTTCTGTATCAGACGGAAGCTAATAATGCGTCATTGTCTCTGCTCATTTCTGTCTGCATCCAGAACAGTCAGTGCCATCTGCTGCATGTTGTTATGCTGTTAGATTATTTTTGCCCAAACTTCAAATCAGAGATGGAAGCTTGTTGCATGTTAGTATTGCTAAGCAATGAAAAAGTTGAAATCTCAAATTTTTTTAATCTCTTCTGATTGACACTTCTGCGCACCTTCGCTTTCTGAGAGGTTCTTCCACGGGAAGTACAGAATCTTTAGAGTAAGGGCTTAGAACTCACTAAACTTCAGTCTGATGCAAAAGAGAATGAGTTTATGTTGAATAAGTCATATTTCAAGCATCTGTACTAGGTTTGTACTGATAATTAATCACTGTTTTTAATTCTACCCCTTGTATGTGTACCAAAATACAAAAGCAAATTTTGCATATTGTGTGATTACTTCAGCATGGTTTACATTATGAGAAATACATACCAGACACCTAGGCATCTTCACATATTTGAAGATGTCATTCAAAAAGGGGAAGATCCTGTTTCTGACTCAGGTATTTGCCTTTACTTGTGGCATAACTGTAGTGCTTTTCTGGCCTGGATAACTTCATTAATCTCTCTTTCCTTTGTAGGTATCTGATTCTTTACTGGTGCAGACACCAGCAGTGGTTCCTGGTCCATGCCAGCCTCCAAGGCTACAGGGTAGACCAAGAGCAAGAGAAATTCAGCTGCGCTGGGGTAATTCTATTACAAGTGTTAGTGATTGCAAGGGATCCAAATGTGTTATGTGTTAAAATTAAATAAGCTTTTCTCTCTTTCTTATCTTAGGACCACCTCAGGTAGATGGTGGTTCACCCATTACCTGTTATGGTCTGGAGATGTTTCAGACAGAAACTGATGAACACAGAGAGGTTTACCAAGGTTCTGATGTTGAATGCACAGTCAGCAGCCTTCTTCCAGGGAGGATGTACAGCTTCAGACTGCGAGCAGCCAACAAGGCTGGGGTAAGGAGGCAGTCTGAAATGAAATTAGTTCCAGAGACTGCAATCACTATTAAGGGTCTTTTATTTCAAAAGAAGCATTTTAAAATGAGGATTTCCTAATGTAGAGTCATTTGAGTCACATAGCTTATTGTTGTGTGGGAACAGACAGTTAAACATCAGTTTATAATGAAAGGGATTTTTAGATGAAGGGAAAATAGCTAATTGTATCTTTTACTGAATAGTAGTATTAGGAAATCATTAGGAAATGCTAAGTACTTCATTAAAGCACTGTTACAAGTTCAGTATTCTCCTGTGAAGTAAGGTAACAAGTTGTGTTCTATATACAGCTTTGTAAACTGATTGACCTTTATTTTTACAGCTGTTGGTGTTCTAGAACATAATAGTGTTTCCTGACTCTCTCCATTTTTATATTTAGTTTAACTTCTGAGAACATATTCTATCAGATAAAAGACTCCTCTCTTTGGAGTATTAAATGTGTTTCAATCAATTGTTTCTGTAGAACAAGCTTTATTTAATTGTGTACCCCAAGTCCTGATTTAGAGACAGAAAGGCAGGGCTTCTTGCATTTGTTCAATAATGTACATTTCATAAAAAACTGTCAGAATGAGTTGACACTGTTTGTGGAGAGGTCTGCAGCTTAAGGCTTTAAAGCACTATCCTGACTTTTATCCTCCCTCCACCCTGCAAAGAATGATTTATAGCTCAGCAATTTTTGAATCTTTTATTTCTTTTAGATAGGTATAAATAGGCAGTACAAATTGTTTTATGTTCCACCGCAGCCATCATGCAACTTCAAAATAGTACTTTGGATAGCACTTCCCTGTTTTTCCCAAGAGTTTGAAGTGCCAAATTTCTTCATTGCATTTGCTGGAGTGAAGAAGAATTTACAGCTATTCTGGAGAATAGTCGGATACTGAAATAAATCCTGAATCTACATTTATAAAATGTATTTTATAAAGAAGTAATACAGAGTTTCAGGTTGCTGTTACATATCCCTACTATGCTAAACTGTTATTTTAAAAGTAACACTTTTATTTTTACAATTCAGTTGTATCAAATCCCTTTTTCATAGTTTGGACCTTACTCGGAAAAATGTGAAATAACTACAGCACCTGGACCACCAGATCAGTGCAAGCCCCCTCAAGTGGCGTGCAGATCTGCTGCATGTGCTCAGGTGTCGTGGGAGGTAAGGATGCCATGTTACACCTGTCTTAACATGATTGTCTTCTACATTTTTGAGCTCAGTTTTAAAAGCCTAATGCTATATTTTAATCACTTTAATTTGTAAGCATACTTACCTGATTATCCAATAGGTAAAACCTTAGTTATTCATCATGCCATTATAAGGCAGCTGTAAGTTGGCAGACGGCAGGTACTTGATCTTACTGTGTTCTTTTGTTTAAAAGTTTTGCCACAACCGGTGCTCTGCATTTCTGAGTGATGCAGTCTCTTTTTAAAATTTTTCTTTAATGTAGTTATAGTTCCTCAGAGAGAATGTATCCACATAATACAATAGATTATTGTGCATTTCTTGGTTTTTTAATCTGATTTAATTTTATGTAATTACATCAGTAATAATGTAGCAAAAGCCTCACAGACTTCCTATAAACCCATAGTATTTAGATATCTGATTTAAATAATGCAATAGATAAAAATTAAGCTTGTAAAAAGAAAGATCCTATCTGTGAATACTGTTTAAACACAGCTTTTTAGTGGCTTGAGATGTAGTGAAGTATCTCATAGGGATACTTTCTAGTGGTGTGAGATTGAGTTACAGAACTGTACAGAAAAAAAAAAGATTTAACTATTTTACCTGAAAGGTAGTGTTCATGCTTCCTACTGGAGGAATGTCAGAGGAGCACTCTTACCTAAATATCTACAAGGCAAAGTCTTTTGAAAAAAATCTCTTACAACATTCAGGTTCATTTGAGTGATGTTAGATGTCCATTTTACAGAATTGCACAGTAGTAAAGGCACAAGTAGACCTCTAGATGTCATTTAGTTCAACCTTCTATTCAAATAGGAGGTAACTTCATATTCAGGGGAACTTTCTCAGGGTCTTGCCCAGTGAAGTTTTATTCAACTCCAAGGATGAAGATATTCCAGCCTGGTAAAACTGTATGGGTAAACTCTCCTTCTGTAGGGTTTTTTTTTGTTTTTATCCAGGCAAAATACTCTTTCATGCAAGGCATGACTCTTGTCTTGGCAGTGTGCACCTTAAAGAAAAATTTATCATAATCTTTGTACCTTCCCGGTAAGTCATTTCAGGCAGCAGTAAGATCTCCCCTTAGCTGTATCATCTTGCTATCAAGTAAGCCTTACCTTTCTGTTGTGTGTTGCACTCTCCCTTTGTGACCTTTGTGACTGGACTTACTCCATTATGTCAATGTCCGTCTCCTCTTGGGGATCCCAAGATGGAACATGGTACTGGAGGTGCAGCCGCACAAGTGCTGAGTACAGGGGAATCATTATTCCTTTTAGCCTTCTTGCTGCTCGTTTGCTATACGACCAGTCTATCTGTAGTTCACCTTCGCCAGGCACACACTGCTGATTCACATTCAACTTTCTCACCAGGACACACAGGTTCATTTTTGGTAAGGTTGCTTCTCAGCCTGTACTCTTTTATCCCCGGTCCAGGATTTTGTGTTTGCCATTGTCTTAGTTGAACTTGCTGAAGTTTGTATCAGATTCTCCTTGTTATTTGTATTGTACTAAATTAAAAATCAGCAAAGAAATGGCAGGGTAACATTTCTCTGGAACAAAAAAAAAAATGTATAGATGTGTTGAGTTTGGTTGTTTGGGGTTTTTTTTAGTCAGTGAATTTAACTTCTAATTATTTATATGCCTTTTAAAGGTACCAGTAAGTAATGGAGCTGATGTCACGGAGTATCGACTGGAGTGGGGCGGTGTGGAAGGATGCATGCAGGTCTCCTATTGTGGCCCTGGGCTCAGCTGTGAAGTGAAAGGGCTTTTGCCTGCCACTATATACTATTGCAGGGTTCAGGTAAAGATGTAAAACTATTGTTAGTGAAATCTGGAAACAGGAATTGACTCTGCCATAAAAACACAGTCTACTTTGGATTTGCAGGCAGTGAATGTTGCAGGCGCAGGGCCTTTCAGTGAAGTAGTGGCATGTATGACTCCAGCTTCTGTACCTGCAGTTGTGACCTGTCTTCGTGAACTAAGTGAAGATGAAGTTGAAAGTCCACACTATTCTCCTTCCACATGCCTTGCTATAAGCTGGGAAGAACCTTGTGACCATGGATCTGAAATCCTTGGCTACAGCATAGACTTTGGAGATAAGCAGCCGATAACTGTTGGGAAGGATCTGACCTATTTTATAGATGGCTTACAGCCAGATACTACCTACAGGTATGTGCTGCACAGCTACTTGACAGCCTACTGTTTCTACTTGTTTTTTTATTGTCTGCATTATTACTCTCATAGACACATTAGAGCATAGACATGGAGCAAAAAGAAGCTTTGTAATGATGATCATCATAAATAGATGAGCTGAGCTATTTTTATTTTCTTTCAAGAACAATTTATGTTAGTTTATTGTACTATTGTTGTATATGTCTGGTTAATGTGTCAGTTTAACTGAATTCACATTACATATTCAGATTCATAACTGCTTGTTGGACTGGTTGCTCCATAGATGACCTCTAATCTGTTTGACAAGGTAAAATCCATCCAAGGAAGGACCATGTCCAGTCTGATTTAATGACAACTCATTGCAACTTGAAATGCCTTATCTGCAGAACTGGAAGTCAGCATGAAGAGTATCAGTTTGAAAAATCAGCCAACTATGCATCTCTTTTGAAGAATTTTAGTTGCTGAAATCATCCTTATTTTTGGTCTAAGGGTCACTGAAAAATACAAATGTAAGAATCAGTAGTTTTGCCTAAAGGCACTCTACATCCCTATTACAAAAACATGTCCTCAGTGTTAAAAGAGAATGGCAGTCCCACTGAAGTCAGACTTTTAGCCCACTCTGATTTCAGTATAATTAGGATATCATCTGACTGTGCAGTTTTCTGAATCCTTAATTACTTTTTTAATGCTGAATGTCAAACCACCATGTTTCTGTGTGCCTTGTAATTATTTAACAATAATACTGGCAAGCTCTGAAGAGCTGTTGCTCTCTGTGTCAGTAGAATAAAGAAATGAGAAGCTCCTATTGCAGAGATAGGTGTATACTTCTACGCACATAAGTTTTTTTATAGAATACACTGTCAACTCTTTGTGCAAATAAAAAATTGCATATATTAACCTTAGTTCTGGGCTGTAATAAATTAGCATAATGTTAAATATTACTGTAGTGCGGGAGAAATATTTATTCTTAAGCCTTCAAACACATTTGTGTTTCCAAGTTTTGCAGTTGTGTGGTTGATTGTTTCAGAGTTTAATTACTGGGATTACTTTTTTCCAGTTACCTAGATACTATTTTGGAGAAGCAAATGTTAGTTTGCAAAATGAAAGTAGACACACTTTGCTCCCTATGGCTACCTGCAAGGTACATAAAGAGCCTCTGTTTTCTGCTTCTTCCTTTTCAGAAATAAATTTCTTGGCTACGTCTTTTAATTCTTACTTATTAATCTAATGCCAGCATTGTTTTCCTTGGAGTATCAAAGCAGAAGAACAAAACCTTAACTTAGCCATGAATATCAAGTTCCACAACTCCCTCACCTATGTACCCTTTGACACTTTCTGGCTTACCCCTCTCACTTTCTGGGCAGACACAGAGGGTTTGTGTTTGCTGGTGCCCGGAGATGTGTTGCTGGTGGAAACAGCAAGAGAGGTGGCTGAGCACCATTGCTTTATTTTCACATGAGTAGGATCTGTTCCAAAAAGTCCATAAAAATTTCTGTTAATCATTCTTGAACTCACCTGATAAAACAGTCAGAGATATGGCTTCCCCGCTCTGGGGTGGGTTTTTTTACCTTCTCTCATCTCTCCAATGTGGTTAGCAAAAATTTTGGTACAAGGCCTGCACAGTCAGAAAGATGAACCACTCTTGAAGTAAATCACATAGTTTTTGCATCTTTTCACTGATGTGAATTTATTTTGAATATTTTTATTTTTAATCAAGTGAGCTCCTTAAAATGTGGTAAGGAAAGTGAAGCACCTGCATATTCATGACAGTCTATCAAAGCATAATATTGATTAAAGTCTTCATTGTAGATAGTACCATTATTCTCCCTTCAATGAGAATTGTGGAAATGACCAGTTATTTTTTAGAATCTAATTTCCAGTTAATTTATTCTCTCTTTTTCCAAATACTAGAGTACGAATTCAAGCTCTAAATAGTCTTGGAGCGGGTCCTTTCAGCCACACCATAAAACTGAAAACAAAGCCTCTCCCACCGGATCCACCTCGCCTGGAATGTGCTGCATACAGTTCTCAGACTCTCAAGCTGAAGTGGGGAGAGGGAACTGCAAAAGCATTGACTGACTCCATTCAGTACCATCTTCAAATGGAGGATAAGAACGGAAGGTTGGTTTTGGCATCACTTTAATCTGCCCAGTATCATTGTGGTCTGATGCTTGGGAGGTGGCAGCAAAGGGTAAAGTTCCATATGCTTTGCTGAATTTGCAACAGACGTAGGAGGTCATCTCGTCTGGCAAGGCAAGAAGGGCTCTAGTGTTCTGTGCTGAGAAGTAAAAGGTTAAAGATCTCATTGTTTTTTATTTGCAGTTCAACATGAAGAGATCAATGCAGTGTTTCATACCAGCACACTTTTCTCTCTCACTTTTAGTTAAATATTTCGTCAAAGTAACAAGTCCAATCAGTGTTGTGGATTTTATATACTTAGTATTGGAAGGAGTGAATTCTTTACTCTCTGTTGCCTTATGTGCAATTATTTTCATGAAAAATAGTACAAATTATTATTTTAAGGGATCACTTGTCTCATGTTAAGTCAGACTGTAAGCTGAGATGGTACAGCAGGTACCCTTGCCTAAGTGGCAAAATGAGCAGTACTGCTACACAACATACTGTGTCAGATGAGTAGCTGTAGCTTGACAATAACATAAAAGAGATCTGCTATGTGAAATTGCTGTGCTGTAAGGAGGAAAATAAATTAGACTCTTTAACAGGAATGAAATTCATTGCCATTACCAAAGACTGGATCATGTGCAGGTACCATCTTTTAAATTTAAAGGATAAGAAAAAGCCAAAGTAGATGACAACCCCTTCAGGAAGAAAGAAATTTGTGCTGTGTCCTGGGGTTACCAACACTAAAAATCAAACAAGAGCTGCCACGGTCAGTTTGTGCAAGAATTGCAACATGAAGGAGAGTAGTCAGTGTACAAAACTCTCAGAAAGGGATTTGGTGTGCGCTACAAGTGTGACTGTGCCCTCCTGTGCAGGTCTGCATGAGCCCATCTCCAACAAGGATGGACAAGAGCAATTGGATCCATGACACCTTTTTTACGTGTAGTAGGGGAGAGTTGCAAAGGGGCAAGAAGCTAAAACCTAGTTACCTAATTTTGAAAAGCTAAAGATGTTGGAGGAGTAGACGGCCAAGAACAAAAGCATTATATGCAGCTCATTGAGAAACACAAGTGCTGTCCTTTTCCATTGTTTCAAGTGCAGATGGGTTTCTTAAAATGCTTAGGACCATTTTTGGTAAGAGATAATCTATAGTGTTCTTTGTGCAAGAGCTTTTATTTCAAAGACATGAGAAATAAATACTTGGTCCTGGAAATGAGTTTATTGTTTTATAGTAGCCAGAACACTGTTTAAGTCTGAAATAAGTGTTTCTGGGCTTTTCATTAGATTCTGGGAAATTATGGGAACAGATTTCAAGACAGTGCTGTAGCTGCTTCGGAAGTCCTTTTCTTTGTTCAAAATAAGCTACTCATTCCATTTTCAGGTTTGTATCCTTATACAGAGGACCATGTCATACATACAAAGTTCAAAGACTCAGTGAGTCAACATCATACAAATTTTGTATTCAGGCATGTAATGAAGCTGGTGAAGGTCCCCTTTCTCAAGAATATATTTTCACTACTCCCAAATCGGTTCCAGCTGCCTTGAAAGGTAAAGATGCTTCTTTGTTTTCATTTGGAAGGTGGGAGGATAGCAGGTTGGTTTTGGTGTTAAGTTGTATTTGGGGTATTGAGAATACTAAGCCCTTTTCAAGTGCAGGTAGGGATAGTGGGAGGATGCTCCTCTCATGTAATAGCCTAAAATATACACTCCAAAAATGAAAGACTCAGGATTTATGCATTCTTTGACATAAGGTTTGTACTTAGAATCCTTGCTTACCAGGGAATTGGCAAGTTAAGGTGAAAATTCTTCCTAGCATTTTTAGAATAATTTTAAGCATTGCAGTTTGGGGATTTTTTTAGTATATGATGCACACTTACAGTCACCACATTTTACTTGCTTTCTCTTGTATGATACCTAAACTAGCAACAGAGGCCTGTGTGAATTGTTAGATGTTGCTCCAGAAAACACTGGAGGAAGAATATATTTGAATCTGAATCTTCTGTTTCTCTGAGACAAAACAGCAGGTAGAATATGGAATTTTATAGGTCATCAGGATATAAGACTGTGTGATGAGGAAAGCAGAGCTAGCTGTCCCTTTTGCGCTTCCTTCTTCAGCACCAAGGATAGAGAGAATAAACGATCACACTTGTGAAATCACGTGGGAGGTTCTGCAGCCCATGAAGGGTGATCCAGTTATCTACTGTCTTCAGGTCATGGTGGGAAAAGACTCGGAATTCAAACAGGTATGATGTGTTTAAGTTATTGTATTTCTCTTCAATTACTATTTGTGATAACTAGTTTAAGAAAATTAGTTGAGACTAGTTTAGATTTAATAAAGATTATTGTGTTTCAGTATGTTTTTTGTCACCTTACTAACCTATTGTTACCAAATAATATAACATAGTATGTCTTAAACCCATGGTCACATAGAAAGGATATTTAAGTAATATAAATTCTGCAGTAAGTTGCAGCCTCTCTGGGTTACACTGACGTTTACTAAATACAGCTTGACGCTCTGGGTGGTGAGGAAGTCATCCACTAGTGGAACAACTAACAAAAAGAAACCTTTTCCCTAATGAATTTAGACAGGGGAGAAAAGGGGCAAAGCGTTCTCTTTGCAGTCGGAGCAAAGAAGCAGTTTGAAATGCCAAGCTACAAATTATTCTGCATTCACTGCTAATTTTGCTTCCCTATAAACCTGATAAGCCTGATATTTGACGTGAAATTAGGCTTGAAAACTGTTTCACACTATTAAGCCAAGGAACTTTTCTTCCAGAACAGAAACAGTTAATTCTAGTATATTATAATTTTATTATAGTTCAATATTAAATAAGCTTTGCCTGTGCTTTGGTAGATTATAGGCCTTAATATTTGCATAACTTTTAGTGTAGTGCTATGTTTGTTATGCCCGTTTGTTAAGTTTTTCAGTAAAAGATGAACCATGATCTGAGGTGTTTATCTTGCCATGTTGATATTGTTTTGTGTAACTTTCACATTGTAAAAGCAACATTAGGTATGTAAGGCATGGTCTGCGTTGCTTTTAGACACAGAGTCAAGTCATGCTTCGATTATCAGCGTGTATTGCCAAATGAGCTGGGCAAGAAAATAAAGTTTGTTCTTTAAATATGAAAATAACAAAGTATACTGAAGTGTGTGATTCCTTTTGCCCCTACAGAACAGTCTAGCATCATAGATTAAAATAACATGAGAAGACTAATTCGCAAAAATTAAAATTGGAACAATCAAGAAGTAAACACTGTGAAAACAGCCTTTAAGACACTTAGGCATGATGGTGACAATTTTCTTTGACATAGACAAAAAATAAACTGCCTGAAGTCTACTCTAAGCTGTTCCCTGCCATTTCCCTGCCAAAACTTCACTCTTCTCCCTTCCTTCTCCCTGATCTGTCATCCAGCTTGCTCATGTCACTGCTCTCTCCATGCTGCAGACAAAATAAGTTAATAATCTGCTGTTTGAGCTGTATGCATCAGTCAAAGATCTTAAAGGGGTTCGGAAGCAACCATATAAATACCCCAGGAAACACATTTGAGGGGAAGGCAACTTCTGGCAAGGCACTGGGGACAAGCAGCTGAGGACAGTAAACCCCTGCCAGCTGGCGTAGCTGTAGCTAGAGTAGGATGTGTGTCAGTGGTGTGTTTGCTCTCTACCAAATGCATGAGCCAAATTAGCAGAATTTTGAGGAAGCTGCACTTCTGATGACCTGCCCTGTCTCAGAGAGAAAAGTCTCTAGGTTGCAGATTCCAGTAAAGCTCAGTTGTCTGGCTGTCAGAGAACCTTCTGAGTCTACGAGTAGCCCGAGGCACAGCAAGAGCTCTTCAAATCAGAAGGGATTTCCTGCTTCTTTACATTTCTAGTCTAACAATATGGTAACTGTAGGGAAAGCTCCTGCATGATGTGGTATTTCTCTATGCTGCTACTAGTTAAATGAAGCAAATCCAGATATTTGAAGGTGGGAGGGTGAAGGGCTTTAAGGAGAGAAACCAAATTGTACTGTGCTACCCACCTAATACTTCAGTACCTATTGATACACCTATAATTGCGCCCTCATGAGTTTTTGTTGGCTTTCACTGAACCTTTTTGTAGCTGCAAATTTAATTAATTTGAGAAACTATAATTTAGATTTCACTGAATTAGGCACTCCATTCTGAAATGTTGTGAACTCATGTTAACCAGCCAACTAAGAGACCTTTGGAGAACACCCTCATAAGTCATCTCTGTCTCCTCACAAAGAGGACTCCTTGCAGCTTTCCTCATACACTATTTATTGGGATAAATTATAATACTTTAAATACACAATAACTACAACAAAGTACGTTGGATTGGATTAGACTTAAGGAATTAGCTTGATACAGATTTAACTGCCTAAAATCCCATGACACAATACTGTATATTACATCCCATTGTAAGTGGTCACTAAAACACCTGAACACCGGGGCATGTGACAGAGTTTATTTGGTGTGTACTCGTCATTCCACAAAAGCAAGTGTAGCTCTTGCGTTTCACCGAAAGGATTGGAGACTTTAGCTGGTATTTAAATTGCGTGTTTGAGCTTTTTGATCGTTTTTCTTGGCATGGGTGAAAACACTGGGGAGTTGTCATCCTTTTAACAGTTACCTTCACCATAAAAAAAAGCATACTGAGATGCCTTTGTGTATTTAGGACTTTTTAACCTGATACATTTTTTTCTCCCTTCCTCACCAGATTTATAAGGGTCCGGACTGGTCGTTCCGATACACAGGCCTCCAGCTGAACTGTGAATACCGATTCCGCGCGTGTGCCGTTCGCCAGTGCCAAGAGGCCACAGGTCACCAGGACCTGGTAGGCCCCTACAGCGCCCCAGTGCTGTTCGTCTCTCAGAGGACTGAACCACCGGCAAGCACCAACAAGGACACTGTGCAAACCACAAGGACACAATGGTCACAGAGCGACCAAGTGTGTGCTGCTGTCATCCTTGCACTTTTTGCTATCTTTTCCATTCTGATTGCTGTTATCATTCAGTACTTTGTCATAAAGTGAAGAAAAGAGATCTATTTTATAATGCTGCCCATTACATTTTACTTTCTCATAATCTAAAAGTAATTCTGTTCTCTTGCTTTTACAAAAACAGGCATTTAGCACCGGCATTGGACTGATGCAAACTTTCTCAGCCACTTTAAAATGCTTACTCGTAGGTATAGGCTGACACATGTTATTAAAATGCAAGCCACAGAAATATAATCTTTTCTTTATATGCCTTCTTGCAGTACAAACTCGATACGGGGCAGGCACGCAGTGTTTAATGAAAAGGGTTTGACCAGTAAATACAAGTGTAAAGATGATTTCCTTGCCCACACTTCTAAGGGTTGCTAACATAACAGGGAAGAATGTGTAGATCGCATTTAAAACTTACACTAACAAACTTGTGCTGTATACAATATTAATCTGATGCTGTGAAAGCAATTTAGCGCTGTATTTCTACCTCCTCATTTGTCTTAATTATTTGGGAAGCAGGATTTATGCTGAAAAACAGAAGGGGCTTTTCTCAGGCAGCAAATAATAAACTGGATGGAAGAGTATGCATGAAGGAAGCTTCTTATCTGATAAATGTGGAGTTCTTCACTGCAAGTAGATGTTTTCGAAAGAATACAAGGAGATGGCACAAGTGGTTTATCTTACCCCCAGGATTTGATGTTTACTTACAAAAATGCCTCTTTTACTTCTTAAGAATATAGAAGGGAGAGTGTGAGAGAACTTCTTAGATTTATTATTTAAATTGAGAAATACATTTCTGAAGTTGACCTTTGATTGGATGCAGTTTACACGGATGTCTGTGCCCTCTAATTTTGGCTAGTCAATACATTTTTGAGATAAAATTCATTACTGAATTGTTGCTGTTTCCCCAACATTCACTTGCCATATCCACCAGAAATAAGCACTGCCTTTTTTTGTTTTCTTTCTTTCTTTTTCTTCCCTTCCTTCCCTTCCCTCCCTCCCTCCCTTCTTCCTTTCTTTCTTTCTTTCTTTCTTTGGGGCACCAAATCAAAAGACGAAGTGTAGTAATTTGCACCAGAAAACTTAAAGCTGCTTTTTCTTGAGATCCTAATGTTTAATGTAATGTCTCTTTGGATACTGTACCAAACTGTTGATTGCATGTAGTTAATGTTGCATTAGAGCACTTTGCAATTGCATAACTCATCAATGTTTTGTGAGCTTGCATTTGTGAGTTCTTGAATGACCAGACTGAATTTTAACAAGTATCCCATTGAACATCTTGCTAGATGTCAATGATTGCCAGTGACACAAAGCTTGTAGTGAAACTATCTTTAAAAAACAATCCTTGTCTCATCACACTTATGTTATTTGTTATACACTTTGTAATTAGCTACTTTTAATTTATTTGAGTTACAAGATAGTGGATCATTAATGACTTCTAGTTGTGTTCAGTTTAGCATTTTTAATAGTATTAAACACTTCTGTCAGTCTTAATAATAATAAAAAAAGGAACCTCTGTCTTGTGCTTTGAAGATCTCTGAAGAATTTCTCTTATATTAGAACGGGCATGTATTGTAATTGTTTATACGTCCAATGATCTGTGCTGTAGAATAATGTTGCAGAGTTTCGTTTTTTTTAAAGAAAAAAAAAAAGAAATGGCAAAGAACTTGGCCTCCATGTGATGAGAACGATCTGTCTTTAAAATGTACTGTATGTTTACATTTTATTTCAAATTTGTCGTTTGTACGTATAGGCTGATACCTTCCCGCAGGATACCGCGATAACTGATGTTTTCTAGAACCTTCTTAAAAGTGCCATGTTTGGCAGTGCAAATGAGGTTGCGTGTCACAGCCCAGAGATTTCTTACGGTTGAATGTCTAAAACGGTAAGATTTGTTACTGCAGGTAACCTGCAGTGACTCTACGTTTTTCATAGTAAAATTCAAATGAGCTCCTATTTTTGATAGTCATTTAATAGTGTATTTGCCATTTGAGCCTCAGTGCATATTACTGCATTGAAGACAGTTTTTAATGTAATCTTAATTTTACCTCATATACTGTACATTCCAAAAATAAATAAATAAAAGAAAAAGAAACTCTAAACTTTTTAAAACGCTATAGATACACTACCAAACATATCACTTTACGGTTGTACAACGTCGGGCTCCATGAAGACGAACCTGTATAGTCTGATAGAAAATACATAAAACGATGTAGCAAAGTACCTTTAAGAGTCTGTGGACAATAAAAGTACCTTCTTTTTCGCTGCTGGTGGTCAGTCCTGTGCGCGCAACGCCGCCGCTCCTGTCCCCTCCTTGCCTGCCTCCCTTCCTCTCTGCCTGCCTGCATCCCTCCCTCCCTCCCTGCCTGCCTCTCTGCCTCCTTCCCTCCCTGCCTGCCTCCCTCCCTCCCTGCCTCTCTGCCTCCCTCCCTGCCTCCGTCTCCCTGTCTCCCGGCCGGGCCNGCCTCCGTCTCCCTGTCTCCCGGCCGGGCCCGCGGGGCGGGGCGGGGGCGCGGTACCTGGGCGGGCGGTGGAGCCGGGGGGCGACGACGCGGCCGGA